>VMBQ01002460.1:7436-132590 GCA_007657795.1 Dreissena rostriformis | reverse complement strand
TCAGGGACGACAGTTACCGCTTGTATTCTATTTTACGTTTCAAGGAAGTCTCTTGTTAGCGAAAACTGCGTCTAGGTGAAAAGTGTTGTTCTTTATAAGCCTGTGCGGATCTAGATCTAGGATGACACTTAACGCCCATGCATATAGCCCAGTTTTCCCAGAACGAGGCTCGTTTTGGTAAAATGTAGGATTTGAATTAATTTAAATTGTTTAACAACCCACCTTGTCCATCACATCAAAAATCTTTTTCACTCTTTTATCAGGAGTATTTTCTTCTTCCGGGAGTTTGAACGTGTTACGCTAAAACAGTGAATCTTCATTTATAAAGTAACAATGATCTTGCCTTCAAACAAAATGAATAACAACAGTTCATTTGTATTTAAATGTATATAGTGTATATTGTCATTGGAATCAACAATGGACATTAATTAACCAGCACAAAGAATTGAAAGGTAAGTAAAAGTCTGGAAAGTAATTTATGTAGATTGAACTAAAGCACGCTGTTGTTTGTCTTCATATGATGATGCTGCTGATGACGACGATGATGATGGTCATGACGACGACGTTGAGGATGATGACCATGATTACAATGATCATGATGATCATGATGATAATGATCATCTTGGTCATCCGTATCATCATGATCATGATGATCACGATAATGATCATGATGATGATTTGGTTCAAGTTATACATGGATTTGTATTATATCTTCATTTCAATTACGCTTATAGTAATTCAACAGATACACATTTATGCATGTATTTTAAATGTTTAACATTAATGTTTAACAATAATCTTCATTCTTGCCACCATTTTGTATATATAATTTACAATATCTCGAAGCTCCTCCATAGTTATATATCCGTCACTGTCAAGGTCATATAACCGGAACGCCCCTGATAAGTGTACCAAATAATGAATGGACTCGTAAAGCCAGTCAAAATAAAATGTCTTATACCTTTCGTGTGATTGTCATTGTCTGTTTCAATGTTGCACGCCATAATAAATCGAGAAAATGTACGAACTTGTTTAATACGGAAATACTTAAAGCTTCTTTATTATGTTTATATTTCTTTTATAAATAAACATTTTACACATAGATGGTTTAAAACAATTACGTAACTAGAGTATAACGTACGTACGATCCTTTCCTGTTAAATTAAACTAGACATAACCTACAATATTTAGTACAGTTGAAGTCGAACATGAGCTTGCATGTACACACATTGCAACTACTCCTTAACATTTCCTCGTGACGTAACTGATAGGGCTTGTAGAAACTCGTGGAATTATATGTAACCATCCTGCAAAACAAGAGAACTTTCCGTCAGAAAACACTTGATCATGTAAATATTAATGACATTCGCGTGGGTCGAAATTAAAATTGACGAAAAATACATGTTTAGGTCTACTGTTGATAAACCGATCACAGCCACTATGTGTTAGCTGAAATAAAATGCAAATATAAATTAACATTTAATTGAAGACATGCATAGTCGACAAGTTAAACAATAATACAACTTGTTAACACATTATGTTGCAGTGTTGTGATAAGTTATGTGTATACTTTATGTGTTCAGAACCTCTGCCGTTCCATTCAAACTACAGAACAAAAATCATTTAGATTTCTCTAACAAACGCACATTACTGGAACAATCTAACACAAGTAATGCTTTAGAGGCAATTACATTCAACCACACCACTGCTGTCATATTCTACATGTGTGTCGTATATATTTCTGCGGCGCTCGCCTGCACTGGATTTCGGAGCCCGGCAAAAACCAGAACGAAAAAAAAACAACCACAAAAGTGCATGTGTTTACGCAAGTTGAGGATGTTTATAAACAGCATTAATATTTGATTATTATTGTAATTTATGTTGATGCAATATATATTTTGTTGAGAAATATTATAAAACAACAACGAATATATTTCAAAAAGGCTGGATCCCAAAAGGATACGAGAACAATTAGCAATAAGTATACATATGAGAAAGATATTGTTCAAACAGTCAAAAATGTATAAAAATATTATATACAAATTGTCCAGTAACATTCATTTTTCAATTTGTTCAATGTTAAATATAATGTTATTGTCTTCAGTTATTGCTTTGTGTTTCTTTTTGAAACTGTATCATGTTATAAGGAATTTCCACATAAACACTGTCATGAACAATGGGTGTTTTTTTAGTTAGGTGTAATTTATTGTAACCCATACGTTAAATGTTAATAAAATTGCATGCAATGGTAAATAAAAATGGTTTTATTTAGAGTTTTATGTATAATAAGTCTATACAAATGGAATAATAAATAAGTCTATAAAAATGGTATCTGAGAAATGTTTAAGATATAGAAAAAATCAATGTAATTTAAGGACGTATGCTGCAGTTTCAATGCAAATTTTCTTGCACCTAGAATTTGATCATTTTTTGTATTTTGCTAGAACCATCTGTTGTGGATAGAAATATAAAATAAAAACATGGGTCACCAGTCTTGTTTTTTTTTATTCGCACATAAACAACATACATATTTTAGCATAAGTATACATTACAAATAAGGCAAACACACCCGAATCGTGTAAATAAGTGATAAAACTGTTGAAAAACTTATATCTCTCACTGTTTGTATAATACTGATTAAACTTTACTGGAAATTCATAAAAAAAATATAAATGGATTTTTCGGGGCATTAATTTATGAAAAACAACAACAACAGAATTTTGCATATGAAAATCTATTCCATGCATGTTACTGTTATTATTATTAAAGTCTTTCCAATACATAGATTTTGTCCAAACTTACCAAAATGTTTCTTTATTTATTACTTTATAAACATATAAAAAAGAAAATCATAGGTCACCTGGGTCGTTTGTTAACAATCGAAGTTTATCTGCATGTAGTTAAATACAATTTACAACAAATCAAAACAATATACATGCAAAAGTTTGTAACACAAACTAGTAAATGTATGCCAAAGCAAAAGTAGAGTAAGATTTAAATAAATCACAAATAATGTGTATCCAGATCAGTAAACGTAGGTTAATACAGCATCCAAAATAAGATGTGAGCCATACATTTAAAGGGGCATATCAACGGTATTAATTGTTATTCTTAACATGACTTGACCATTTTTTGGCTGTATGCCAATGCAAAGGTAGATTTCATTTTTATGAAGACCCAAATTATTAATAATATGTATCAAGATCAGTAAAAGTAGGCAGTATCCAACTTAAAACAAGATGTATATTAGACACTTAANGGTGCATCTACATATAAAGTTTCAAAGTTGTAGGTGGAAGCACTTTGATTGTAGAGCAAAACAGCCGAGCTAAAAAATATTCATATTTTAGTCATTCAGGCAGTTTATTACGAGACTTGTCACAAAGGGTACATCATTTTTACATTATTAAAATGTAAATTCTCAAAAAGAAAGAGCATAAATTCCTTTCTTCAATGAGCATGTGTTCATAAAATAAAAAAGAAACACTTTTAACAATTGATTTTTTAAACATTGAACTTTTTATTTACCCGAAAGCATTTCGCTTTGGAGCATACATCAAAAGATGATTGTTGAAGCTCTCTAGTTCAGAAGTAGTTCTGAAATTTAAAAGCATTGTACATTTCTAAAACAATTCTCTTATCTAAAACAATTCTCTTGTACTTTTTGGAGCAATTAGGAAGAGGGTAAGCTTAAGTTAAATTCATTTCTGAATCGTGTTACGCTAACATTTTTGACTAAACTAACTGACATGGTATAATTGCTTGTAAATATATTTGTTATCATTTTTAAACATTGTTTATAAATGAAATTTATTTTCTGTAAACTTTTTTTTAAATGATTCGTGTTTTATAACAATACTTACTGGGCAGTGACATAATACTTCATAGATCTCAATAAGCGTTTGTCAAAAATGACCATTCCAAGTTCTTTGACAGAAGGAATCCCTCTCTTCAACCACTGTTTGTCTCTGTCTTCTTCAAGAGGTCCATGACCACATTCACCAGTCATCCACTTGTGTTTGTTGACTACATGGTTCATAACTGATGTAAATCTTGTCTTGAAAAAGAAAGCGTTACAATATTACGATGACAAATCAATTACTTCACAATATATGATTACCCAGACTTAAAATAGATGGAAAGGTTTTTAAGGATGCATCTCATGTTTTGCCATTGTAGTTCACTGAAATTTATTAGGTCATGAACAATTCATGGCAAAACTAAAGGGCAATACGAGGACCATCATATTTCAGAAACAAGGTCAGATAAGATAAATTTTAATGTCATTTTACAAAAATGTCAACTCAAGGCCTTAAAGTAGTTGCCTTTTGCATAAAAAGAAATATTACACAATTATTTAGTTTACTTAGACTTACAATCAGAGTTTCACAACATCCATTACTGTGTTCTGCACAGTGAAAGAAGTGATTAGTGATGTGTTTTCGCCATGGTTTAACCAACTCATTGCCTTTCATTGCCCCAACCTGTAACAAAGTAAAATCAAGTTCAGATATCTGGTGAAATAAGTCTAAGAATCTTAGTCATTATGACACATATACAGGTATGTGACCATATGATGTAAAACTTTCACACACAACAGCAATAATAGATTGAAACTTTCTACACATTTCAAGGTTAAACTGATAAAAACATGCCTCATACATATTAATGATATCACTTTAAAATTGAAATGTACACCTCAATAGCATGACTAATTAAATATACATTGTTTTAGCACTTTCTTGAATTCATAAGATACAAATTTCAACAAAAATTATTTCTAACTTGAGCAATCTTCTTATTCAAGTTCTTTGCTCCATGCCAAAGGTCATACGAATGCCTAATTGTACCATATTTCTTCCATGAAATTAATGACAACACAAAAAAAACAGTTTTGATGGATATCACAGAAAATAAAAAAATATAATTTACTATTTATAACTTAATTAAATTATATTAAGTAATGTTGTATATTCATTTAGAAGACAAATATCTTGTTTCAGACCAATTTAACAGTCGGTGTATTCCAAACTGTGACACTGACTCAGGGATGAATACATTAGCCTTCCTTGTTATTTGAATAAATTAATTTTTGAGCAACTACTACTTACTCATTTTTCCGGAGATTTGTGGGTGAGCATCTGTGACAACCTCCTTGATATTTAAATTATCTTTATTTATTAGCCCCTCGAGGCTTCTTTCAAAGCCCAAACATTCCATATTAGTTGACTTTAATGCAACTTCCCGTTTGTCAACAACATCCAGGGCAAGTATTGCCTTATTTGTCTGATTCATCATAGTATATGTGCAAAATTTTGCTGAGAAGCCCGGAGAATCCATTCTTCCGTCCCCTAAAGAAACAAAATTCAAATGAAGAATTTTGTGTAAAATTTTGTTGAGTAAAAATTGTCTACTAATAAAAAGGGACTTCATAAACATGTCATTAATTTTCATTCTGCTCAAGAATTATGTCTTAGTGCAGGATTGTTTTCATTTACAAAGATATCTTATTATGACTCACGTTTAGACCTTAGATGAAAAAGTATTAAATTCAGTACTAAATCATGGCTATAGCTTTGTCTTCATAAATAAATCTATCATGATTAAGGCTTTTATTTTAAACAACAGCTTTTATTTTCATTAGATAATTTTCATAACATGTTTCCTAAAATTTCATTCATAAACAAGAAAATGAGTAAATTAATGCTTTACCTGACACCACTACTGGCTGGTTTTTGACACAACTGACGTTTTCCTGTCTAACCATTTCCCAATACCTGCCAACAACTGAGATTATACATTTATTTTGTACATTGAAAAATGTACCTCTTCCTGGAAGTCGCAGATTCATGAATTTTCCAAACAAAGATATCTTTTCCCAGTTGTTACCAGACAGCAACACACAAGTAGCAAGCAGATGATAAGTAGTAGAACCCCTTTTGGTAGCATTGGGGATCCTGCCCAAGAATGGTCTGAGTGTCACTAACTGCACACCTAAATTTAGAAATAAAATAAAAAAAAACATTGAATACTATACTGGTCCTAGTCAAACAATAAAATTAGAGCCTTTAAGTTTAAGTTGTAAGTATCTTCAACTTTTTTTTTCCAAGAAAAAAATAAATATTAACAGCTAGACAAAAACACCTTCAAAAGTTCATGATTGACTAAATTCAAGTAAAACAGCTACTGTGGAAAGGTACCTTTACCCAATATAATCAAATATCCTAATTTGCTTCCATATTTTACTTAAAGCTAAGGTGTTATTATGTAAGGGTAGAATATTAAAGGACTGTATATTATTTATGAAAATGAATCATACCCAGTTCACTGTAACGGTACAGCCACGAACTTTTGTCTCCGGAACACTGATCTCTCCACATTTGGAACAAGGGTGATGAATTTGAAGTAACAGGGCTTGAAGAGATGACTTGGTAACAATAACCTTTTCTTCAAGCACATCGTTCTCTGTCAAGATAGTGATTTTGTTGATACTCAAGTCAATGTCAACCACAGGTACGTCATCTCCAGAGTCTTCAATATCAATAACATCTGTGAAGATGTCATAATCTCCGTCTTCTTCGTCAGATGAATCCTGATCTGGGGCACTGAATAAATAGTGCCAAAAAAAGTTTTACTCAAATTATATAATTAATTTTTTCTAATTAGTAAAGGCAAAATTATTGCAAAATTGATAAGTACAATTCTTTGGTCATCCATAAAACTTTAGATATAAGTTCAAAATCCTTACAATATATTATGAGATTAATAAAACAATATAATAGTTGTTTAACTAAGGTACACTTATGAAACATTATCATTATTATGTACCTATGAATAAATATCATTTTATAATGTCCCCAGTGTGCTCTCCCAAAGTACCGGTACATACATGAGATATCATGCTAACATGTCTTAATGTTCTTATAGTAATAGACTGGACATTGGCTAACAGACAGATTGACAAACAAAATGGCAATTATTTGTTCTGCAAAATCAATAGAGGAACATTATGAGAAAACAAATATATATTGCAAAGCTAATTTCTGATAATGAAGCATTAAATTTTGTTACAATAATTCAAAATATTTTATTTTGAGGGTACTCACACAATTGACAGCTCAAAAGAACCTGGATCATAATTTGGATCATTTGGATCATAGTCAACATCATACAAATCATCTGTATCTGAAGTAGTAAGATCTCCAACCCTGAAATATAATGACATCATACAATAATTGACAAGCATTTTAAGATTATTAGTCAACCCATACAATGAATCAATATGTTCATGAAAACAAACTTTTAAATTGTTCAACTCAATAACTGACAAAATGTTGACAACACAAAAAGATTATCATTCCATTAAAAATTAAAAAGTCATTCTGTTGATCAATTTATAAGAAAACCTTTTGATCTTCATCAGAATAATTTTAAACTAATATTTGCCGAGTGCCAATGACAAGAACCTTGCCATCCTAACAAATGGTTGGTTTGGAGATTTCAAAAAAATAGGATCAACCTCTAAACATAAAAGTATACTATTTCACTTAATAAAATACTGTCAAAATACAATCTTAAATGTCCAATCACTTCATTAAAAGCTTTGTACAGTCGATGCATTTAGAGAATTAGCAGTCCAACTTACTATTAATTGTGCAAAAATATCAAAATTTAGAGTACCTAGTTCCTTTGGTTATTGATGCTGTTACTATCTTTGGTTCTCTGCTGGTTACAGCTATACCTTGTCTGAAAATAAAAAGAAACGAAAGATTTAGCCGCTTGTTTAACTACACATATACATGTATTTATAAAATGAATGTATACTAACAACTTCTAGGAGTTCAAATTTACTGTTCAATACAATCATTCTAAAGATTGAAAAACAAGTGANTGTATATAGTGTATATTGTCATCGGAATCAATAATGGACAGTAATTAACCAGCACAAAGAATTGAAAGGTAAGAAAAAGTCTGGAAAGTAATTTATGTAGATTGAACTAAAGCACGCTGATGTTTGTCTTCATATGATGATGTTGCTGATGACGACAATGATGATGATCATGACGACGACGTTGAGGATGATGACCATGATTACAATGATCATGATGATCATGATGATATAATCATCTTCGTCATCCGTATCATCATGATCATGATGATCACGATAATGATCATGATGATGATCTGGTTCAAGTTATACATGGATTTGTATTATATCTTCATTTCAATTACGCTTATAGTAATTTAACAGATACACATTTCTGCATGTATTTTACATGTATAACATTAATGTTTAACAACAATCTTCATTCTTGCCACAATTTTGTATATACAATTTACGATATCTCGAAGCTCCTCCATAGTTATATATCCGTCACTGTCAAGGTCATATTACCGGAACTCCCCTGATAAGTGTACCAAATAATTAATGGACCCGTAAAGCCAGTGAAAATAAAATGTCTTATACCTTTCGTGTGATTGTCATTGTCTGTTTCAATGTTGCACGCCATAATAAATCGAGAAAATGTACGAACTTGTTTAATACGTAAAAATTTAAAGCTTCTTTATAATGTTTTTAATTCTTTTATAAATAAACATTTTACACATAGATGGTTTAAAACAGTTACGTAACTAGCGTATAACGTTCGTACGATCCTTTCCTGTTAAATTAAACTAGACATAACCTAAAATAACCGAACATGAACTTGCATGTACACACATTGCAAATTCTCCTCAACATTTCCTCGTGACGTCACTGACAGGGCTTGTAGAAACTCGTGGAATTATATGTAACCATCCTTCAAAACAAGAGAACTTTCCGTCAGAAAACACTTCATCATGTAAATATCAATTACATTCGCGTGGGTCGAAATTAAAATTGACGTGAAATACATTTTTAGGTCTACTGTCGCTTAACCGATCACAGCCACTATGTGTTAGCTGAAATGTTGCAGTGTTGTGATACGTTATGTGTATACTTTATGTGTTCAGAACATCTGCCGTTTCATTCAAACTACAGAACAAAAATCATTTAGATTTCTCTAACAAACGCACATTACTGGAACAATCTAACACAAGTAATGCTTTAGAGGCAATTACATTCAACCACACCACTGCTGTCATATTCTACATGTGTGTCGTATATATTTCTGCGGCGCTCGCCTGAACTGGATTTCGGAGCCCGGCAAAAACCAGAACGAAAACAAAACAACCACACAAGTGCATGTGTATTACGCAAGTTGAGGATGTTTATAAACAGCATTGGCACTCGCAATGCACTATTGAATATTTGAATGGTTTCGCCCAGAAAAATTGCTAAACAACCACAAAAATGCGGGAGTTTTACGAATGTGTAGGATATATATACACAACATTGACACTCGTACCACGCTGATGAAAAGTGGGATTGTTTCTCCTTTTCGGATGTATGTTATTTTAGAAACAGTTACTACTGCAATGAATGAGAGGAATTGCAGAATGCATAGGAATGCAGATTCCAATGTATTCGGCTATTTACAGTACATAAGTACTTCGAGACAGAGCTTTCGTAATTGTATGTGCCGATCTTTATAATGTCGCCATCGCGTTACACAGAAGAAGAGTCTAGTATATTTTCCGTCATGTTCATCTGTAAAATGTATATCTTATAAGTATCAACAAACGGAAACTGTCACGAAACCGACCTTATTTTTGTCACATACTTTGAAAACGAACGCTGCAAAACGACTTGGATCACCAAATCGAAAGAACTGTTTGTAGATTTTTGTGAAGCCCTGATAATAAAAAAAATAAATACAAATAAACGGCTTTTAAGATTTAAAATTATGTTACACATATATCATTTTCAAGTTAACTGGCATATTTAAATATTGAGGTTTTAAACCATATCCGCAATCGGATTGTTTTTTAAAGAATATATATATATAAAAATACATGCAAGGCACTGGAAATTGTTATCAAGAACACTGTTGGCTGAACCTGGTTCTTCATTTGCCAGAAAGTCAATGCATATGTAATTGAAATAAAATATCGATGATAACTTATTAATTTTCTTTACAAAACTCGAACTCGTGAACTTATATCCAAGGTAAGTTTATCAGCTGGACAGTTTTTCATAAAACCTTTGTACCTGTATTTAAATGGTCTACATTCGTATGAAAAAAATCATAATCTATATACGTTCAACTTTACTTCAGAACATTAGGCACATTTAACATTTAAAAACATGATTCAAAGTTAATACACAACATAACTGCATATAAAGGTAAAACGAGACACTATTCGTTTGTAAACGTAAATCTAGACTAACATTCATCATTCCTGTTCGTGTTTGGTAAATCTATCACTTAATAATTTTGTAAAAACAATAAAAGTAAAACGTTTAAGTTTTGGCCAACTACATTCAAAGTAGGCGCAAATATGGAGTAGATGATGACTTAGTTTCATTAATCTTATATTGAAATGTAGTGTTGGTAAAACGTGCGTTAACCAATGTGCACAATATAGTGAGTCATCCATGAGATCAATCTTCTTAATACGGATCCCTACATTTTCCCCAAACTCTAGCCCAATAAGGTATATCATGACACACAAAAACCCAATTCATTACCGATAATGGCCCAATTTGTAGGAGATTCGTTGTTAAGCCACTGATTAGAGGACATTTTTGTATCTCTAAGCTTTTGTTTTTAACAGTAACTCGATAATTGTTCACATACAATACCCTTTTTCAAATAAAGCTCCTAGTGCGAGCTTATTATCTCTGACAACATGCATGCTGTATTGTTATAGAATTTATAGTAAAGCTCCAGAAATAGTATCATCAAAATATATTTTGTAACCGACACCCACACTCGCCTTAAGAACTATTGCTGTTTATTTTTTCAAATTTCTTTTTCTTATAAAAAATTATTGACATAAACAAAGCAGTTTTATTGAGATATTTTGGTACAAGAAATATATTTTATTTGATTCAAATACATGTTGCTTCTGAAAAATAATCTCTTTAATAATTAGTTTTGATTACTTTTAGCTTTTTCTCTCGACAACAGTCTTTTTACGCTATCATCGTTTTAATTTCCAATGCAGTGGAATACAACAAACAGATGCAGTTGTTGTTTACATACGATAATTGGAACAAATTGCGAGAACGCCTTTGAAATTGCGCACAGTTTTGTATCCTAAAAAGACGGAACATTTGTATTTTTCCACGGGTTAGATAAAATGATGCTTTCTTTGCATGGATGCACCTTAATTTGAAATTCTTTGGAATATTTGTCTTCTTTATTGTGACAAATCATGCAATTACTGGAAAAAATATTGTGGTTTTTATCTCGGTCTACGTTGCAAATGTATCTTCATCCGTCTGATCAATTGTGTTTTTGAGAACCTCAGACGATTGCAAGTTCACATTGAAATAGTTTTATGTTTTCCAGCCACCAATTTCGGGAAACCTTTTATCGCATTTATCAAATATGTATTGTTCATGGTACAACCCATTACTGGTTCTGGAATTGCCTCATTCCTATGTATTTGTACGAATGATCGCAGTAACAACGCTTTTCTTTGCCACAAATTTCCAATGCCTGCGTTATCAGTCAAAACCAAGCTGTCTGATAACAACATTGAGTACATTTACATTATAAAATGAATACACATGTTGTTGTATATGTATTTATCTAACACAAAACAGTTTTGATAAACCCGTTTTGTGGAAAAAACATTGTGTGTTACTAAAGGCTTCATAACATCAGTATGACGTGTAAAGTGCATGCGAAATATAAGCGTTTTTGCGAATGAACGCATTCTCAGTAACCAAAGATATAAACTGTGTACTTGTCAGAAAATGAGAATATACAACTACACATCCATGCGAGAAAATGTCAAGACATTTTCTCCATCTTATCTTATATTCAAATATTGCAAGAATTTTCACTAGACATATTTTCCTCATTCGAATTCATTGTTTTTGTGCTTGATTTTTTTGATAAGTGAAAAATGTCAAGAAACAGTGATTGATCGAAAACGATCGAAACGATCAGACCACTTGTAAACGACATGTTAAGAGCGTTTTGTTATGATTGGAACAGATCACACGTAAAACATGTCTAAAACAGTTGATAGATACATAATGTTGTTTAAAGTACTCGCATACTTTGTTGCAAAGTTCTATGCATTTCTGTCACAATATACCATATTTATAAGTTAATTTGAAATTATAAATGATAATGATTATTAAATATACAACACATACAATATGTACGTTCGTTGTAAACCATGTTTTGAAACGTAATCACACTTAACATCTGTACTGTTGTGAATTCTCATAACAGTGGCCTAGTGTTTGTTGCATGTACATGGTTTCATTCATACTTCGAGTATTTGTCTCTGATAATTCCAAAGAAAATGCATTGATCGTAACAAAGAAAAACATCCTCGTTGTAATAACATTCAGCATATAATCTTCAGTGTGCAATTCGCATTTAAGCTCATCTGAGCACATGGTTCTCACGGGAAGCTTTTATGATACAATGATGACCGTAGTCTGTCGTTTGTAAGTGGTGTGTGCGTACGTCTGTTAATTGCTTATTCTCACGACTTCTGCTCCTGAGCCGCTGGGTAGATTTTAACGAAACTTAACAGGAAGGATCATTGAGTCATATAGGCATATCTAGTCAATAACTTGAACAATCTTCACGATAACCGCAAGGGTCAAGGCTTTAACAGTTGATGAGCAACATCAACGTCCAGTGGTCCTCCTCTAAGTTTATTCATATCATCTCTATGGTGTGAACAATTACCATTTCCCAGGGGTCACATGATTGTTAAAGATTTATATAGAATACAACTTTAAAAATCTTCTAGCTTACGAAGAGTATGGCTCAGAGTAGGGTGCACCAAAAAAAGTGTCAGGACAGTGTTCTCCAACACATCATTACATGTTAGTCAGAGGGAATAGCATTGAACAAAAATTGGCTGAAAATAATAATATTTTGGATATGTTCAACGCTTTCAAAGTGTTTTTATCTGTGCCTAAACTTGTGATTGCAAGTAAAATAACCTGCAGTAAATACCTGACAGTTTTAGAGCCATTTTCATCACAAGATTTTTTCATAGTCAAAATTAAATCAAAATGATAAAAATCAATAGTCACCTGAGTCTTATCGTTCATGTTCTTTGGGCCATTAACTGTAAACGTGGCATCAACTGCTGAAGACTTAGTTGGTGTCGAAAAAACACTCTATGGTCCTTGACAACTTGAAGTAGATATAAGTATTATTATATATTATTAACATGTGTTATTTTTACATAAGTTTGATTCGAACAATATTTGATCAGTGTCACACATTCGCCGACTAAGATAGATTTGTGAGTTCAAACCATGGTCTGTAATCCTCATCAAATTATTTTCCCCCCAAAATGATCATATTTAAATCATCAAACATCTTTTCTGCTGGGGTCTTAAGCATAATATATTTTTATGTAACATCATACGCTGGTTCTTTGCCATTTTGTTTTAAATCATGTCCATTTGGTCAAAATTAGGCCCACTCTGGATGTATCTCGTTTCCTTATAAATATATATAGTGCAAAAGATGTTGCCCTTAAAATGTAAGGTTTTGGTATTTGGCTAGGAACATTATTGTGCGCTTTTCTACCACGTTTGTTAGAGTACAAACTTAGGATAAAACCACACTTCTTACACAAAGATCACAAAATGTACAAATACAACTTTATTACTTACACGCGACGTAGGGCCTTTATACCGTCTTGTTTATATTTCAATTAGCAATAAGAACTACTTAAAGTTCACGAAATAAAACACAGCCTATATACTCCTCATTAACCAATAGAGACGAGTTTTTTGTTGTTAAGAATGCTTAAGTCGTTAACATGTTAAACTATTTCCGTAGTCCTCGTCGGATATTAATAGACGACCTTTCACGAGCTTTAACAACAAATGTGTTCACTTTTAATGCTTCACCGATATTAATAAGGAATAAATGTTGCCGAAAGACATATGCAGAGCGTGAAAAACGTTGTTATTAATCCACTTAGCCGCCTGACGCTAAGTGTTTGTACCACCCTGAAATTGTTTGCTTTCCAGGTTGATCAGGGGGGGGGGGATAAACCGCGCGACCACGTTAGTACACTCGACAACCAAACTGGCTGCGGATCTATCCGGCTAAAGGTAATTTGTCCTGGTAAATATTAATGTAGACTTTATTTTTGAATGCACAATAAACGCAAAATTACTTCGCCCACGTTTCTTTGTCTTATTGTTTTTCCATATGTCTTTAAGTCTGCGCATTTTTTTCCAAAAAGTGAACACTTTCTTCTGTTTTGTTTAATTACCGAATATTTAATACGGATCGGATTGCGCTTGAAACTATTCTCAAGTATAGACTTTTTTAATTCTGTAAAATAAACAATTCGGAAAAAATGAAGTTGTTAAATTTCCATGCATCGCATTCGTTTACATATTCAGACATTTAGAAAATTGCAACTTCCGGAAAAGAGTAAAACACAAACACGCTGGAACGAACTTTTCACTTTTGTTCCACAAGGTTCAATCCTTGCCGATTTAAACGGCTTAGACAGAAAAGTTTGACAATAAATAAGAAGAAGGAAAACAAGCAACTGCATACTATTGTTCTAATAAACGTTTCATCATAATTTTCATGGTATCATTACTGTACTTGAAATAATATGTGCTAACATAGGTTTTTAACGATAGCAGAAACAAATCTGACTTCAGTATCGGATGATGCTTAAGCCATTTTGCATAGGCACCATTGATCACACCAAAATGCAATCCCGTTTTTATTACTAGACTTCATAAACGTGTCAACTCCCATACCGTGCTATTATTCACGACAGGATAGTGTGTGATTGCTTCCAATGAACATAAACCTTGTCTCGTTATCACACTTACTTGACTGTTCCAGGCGCATTTGCTGTCTGTGTCACAAAAGAATGCTGTAGAACAGTAGCGGATAAAAATCGTGTGGAGTAATTAAAAAAATGCATATATTTGTCACGATCAAACTTGAATATCAACTGCATGATTCTTCTAATTGTAACTTGTATATATTTCTATAGATATATGCATTGCTTAATTTTACTGTGTAAACTATTGGAGTTAACTATTAATTAAAATGGTGCAACCATGAAAGTAAAATAATTTAAAGTCACAATAAGGCTCATTTCGCATTTTAAATTATTTGCAATAAATAACATTTAATTTAAAATGTTAAAATTATATTATATTATATTTTAAATATGCAAATAACTGCCAAAACATTATAAAGCACACACTAACTTAGATATATGTAATATGGTTGTTGCAAAATTTGATGGATTCATACGAACAGAAGGTTATATGTTAAGTTGCAAAACTACAAAATGTATACTTGCATAAATACAATTTAAGACACAATACAGAGAACATCAAAGTATGTTTCGCCAATCCAATTATACCAGACCATCATAATATTCATATGAGAAAACATTAGTGGAACTTATGTATGCGATACTTAGTTAAAAGCTTTGCCGACTAGGTTTGGCATTCCAATCAAAACAAGGGCTGGTGAAATGTTGCTTGAATGACAATACGCCACGGGTAATAATCTTTCATTATACTATGTAAGTTTGTGCGAAACACATGCATGTTACAATTATACCTAATTTCTAGTACGTTTGTAAATTATTTTGTTTCTTAGTGCTTAAATAAATGGTTAAAACTACATAACGAAATTTTTCAACAATTCTTGTTCTGCACTCTAAGCTTTACTATACAAGTAAACCAATGCGATTGTTAGACAGTCCATCAGGATTATATACCGGGTTATAGAGTGCAAAAAACACATTCATCAATCAGCCGCCTGTCAGGAATGCTTTTATTTGTGTACGTGATCACGCATTGCCAGCAGCATTTCAATGCAAAACAAAACAAATACATTACACATTATTCAATCGGTTTTTACGTTAACACGCTTGACACGTTTTCTATTTCAACTTTTTGTTTATAGCAAAACGGTATTTCAATGACTTATCCATATCCATAGATTTTATTTATCTCGTTAATATACATTATTGTTTAACATTTAAAATCATTGACAAACATAAACGTTAACAAGAAAGTAAATATCGCAAACCATGTACATGTCTCTTTAACAGTGATGTTTACAAAACCCATGTAAGACTCACAAATCTGATTGAAGAGAAAACAAAAGTATACACAATTAATGTGTTGTCAAAAATGACTACAAGATAGATATTTCCGAACGTAAAAGATACGTTGCTGAAAAACGTGCGACCCAACATTTGCGTCTACAATAGCCAGTAATTTACTTCGAGAAGATGTAAATAATTTCTTTGGAACCACCAATTTAGTGTTCAGTAAGAAGCCAAAAGGAGAGAATCCGTTGACACACTTTCTTTGAAACTTTGTCAGCTTATCGATTCTTATACAGACATATTTCTGTTTGTTGAGGAATTGACGTAAGTTCCCCGAGACTAACTTCTCAATTAACACACTTTTGTGTGTGTCGTTATGTACATTTTTAGCACATTTAACGGTGTGCTCTGATTCTGATAAATACTATTAATACGTGTAATACATTTGCAGACGAATAAATACAGAAAAAAATATCGGCAATAATTATATTACAGCAAGTGTGATATCATGAGTTTAAACTGGTTTAAACAATACAAAGCATTACCACAGATGAAGTTATTTACTGATAAAATAAAAATATATATTGCGTTTATATTTGAACTTGTCTTAAATAATTAATAGACATAGGTAAAACATTTTTGCCATTAAACTCATCCATAAATATTAGTCATTATTGAATTATAATGAAATATTATCCAATTAGCACTATTTAACACTACGTTCGATGTTGATTGTTTTAAGCGAACATGGTAAATTGTTGTTGTACATGAATGCACATTTATCTTTGAGCAATAGATGGGGCGGACTTAAAGAGTAAGTGGTAAATCTTGGATCTGTCATTTATTGTTTCAACTTACACTATTGCAATGCATTTATTTAGATACATGTATTACGAAAAAAAAATCAGTAAAATAATATTTGTGTAATATAGTCGGCTTATTAAGGTTTTGAATTAAAATAAAATAAAATATACATCATTCAGAAAGTGCACTTGATACTTAACATATCTCTTAAAACAACATTCTATTGTCCCAAGAGTTATTTTCAAATCGACCATGTGTTAGTATACCCACAGTAAGTGTTTTACAATCTGAGGTAGTCAATACGTTGTGGAATATACTAAAATGTTAACATGAAATGTTCGATTCATCTTGAAAAGCCATTAGCACATTCCGGGAGAATACAAGTCATGGTTGATTTTACCTTTGAGGAACTATTATGTTCTATCTTTGGATGGCCTAGTGATCTGGATCTACATAATACTGTGTCACGCTGCACATACATTGACCAAGTTGTGCCAGTTTAGATTTCTGTATTTTCGCATAATGTTATAAGAAGACAGTATCTAATCGTTTATATTGAATGCTTTTGCCGCAATTGCTACATGGATGTGTATCCTTTATTGGCTACACTACGTACACTTCTACACAGAACCAGAGCAATACATTTTAAGTTAATACTCGAGCAATTGCAAGATAACAAACAGACAAGGACTATAAGCCAACTTGTTATAATGGTAATGTTGAAAGTGTACATTAAAAATGAAGATCAAAATTACATGCATTAGAAGAAAACTAATATGATACTCCATTTGATAAATGATAGTTATTTCTTCAATAATTCTTTTTGTAAATAGAGCGATTTTTGTGTAACTCCCTGTGTTTAATTGGATTGTTTGCATCAAAGCTCTAATATTTGTGATTTTAAATGCAAATATATAATGTTCGTCATTGCAAATACGAATCTGATAAAGACCGTTACGATTATTATCTGACTGAGAAGTGCATATAATGTATTATAATTTTATTTTCTCGACATTCTACCATTAACAAGTCAGCTTCCTCTATTGCATAAATAAAATCATTAACTCATAAAGACACAAACTAAACTTCGACAAGTAGATGTACGCTTTGTAACTACCAATAGTTCGCAGAAACAATCAAAGTATATAGTTTAGCATATCTCCTTGCTATCACGAAATTCAAAACAATTACAAAATAAAGAGTAGCAAATGATCGGTTGTTTTCTTTTTCACTCAGACTTATAACATGTCCAATACTTAACGAAGAAAGCAACGAATAAATACCCGCATACTTATTCAAATTTCGTTCGGGTCACATATAAAAAAAACACACTTTAAATACATATAGAAACATACAATTACAATATAGTGGTACATAAACAAAACATAGTTGTTGCATCTCATATGAACACTATGAGGTATGGCTCAATAGCGACCACAATGGTCTAACTAAATCTAAAATACGCAAATAAATGTCTTTATTGTTGAATATAAAGGAATAGGGAAAGCTTTATAAACAATATCAAGAGGAAACTTTGTATTAAAGCGATGCAATACAGGACAGCTAATACAAGATTACATAAAACATGCAAAAACGTATTAAAACTAGGTTCACCGCCGTATACTAATGGCATAAGCTCTACGGAAGCACCGATACAATAAGATTTTGCTGTATTGTTTGGGGTCTAAGTAAAGTCTTTATTCTAAAATATAAAATGCATTCGTATATTGTTTGTTATTAATTCAGAACTAAGTCTGAGGCTAGCCCTCAATCCAGTTTAAAACTTCAATAATTTGTGTTTAAAACGAGCTTTAATTGTTTGATACGTGTAGAAGTTTAAGTTGTATATATTAGAATCATGTTAAGCGTGTGTTCAGTTCAGATACGCAATTTAGTACATCACACACAGTATTAATTGACAAATCAATATTTGAACAAAATTGTATCGGTATATGTTGCAATATGACTTAAACATAGCACATGAAACATTTGTGATAACATACACACATGTTCAACTAAAAGATAGTGTTGGCACATTCATTTCATATGGTGAGAACATGATAAATGATGTGCTAAACGTTGTGTCATATACACAGCTACTATTTTATTTTTTATATTTGAATTTAAAAAAAAGAAAATATTTAAGTTTCCATTATTATGTTCACGTCTTATGAACGATTCACATATTTCTTACCAAAATATTTTGCCAAACATAAAACATCACGAAACAACTAATTCATCGCCCTTGAGCTTTCACAGCTGCTTCAGCAAACGTTACTGCAAATACCCTCCAATCTGTATAAGCTTAATGGTAAAAATCAGTCGGACGAGATTTCTTAATTCCTTGAATAGATAAATATGCATTTTTACAGGAATGTAATAAAAACCTATCTGATTGAAAGTTAACTCTTCATCGTTAGTTATTTTTGGGTGAAGTATTTGCATTCTCGTGATCACAATCATCGATGTAATATAATCGAGTCAAGGGCATGCAGAAAAAAATGCTTTCTTTTATTTGATATAAGCTAGATTTAGGTTGTTGAGCATGTTCCGCTGCAGAACGGCAAAGCGTTGATAACGCTCGTACCTTGTCTAGTGCATATTTTGTGTCCCTGTTTTGGCAATTGGTTCCTTGACGTAAAGAAAGGACCGCTTTGTATAACAAGGTTTCTCTCCTGCTGGTGCAGCCGAAGTTTCATATTATGTTTATTTGAGTCTGCAGTAAAATTATTACCCTTTCAGTGCTGGAACCGGATTTTGAAGGTTTTTGCAAACAGTTTGGATCCAGATGAGACGCCACAGAACGTGGCGTCTCATCAGGATCCAAACTGTTTGCTATTCTGATAGTATTATTTGAAAAAAAATCGAAGAAAATGCTAATTTTAGAAATTCAGCAGACGACATTTCAGCAGAAGACAAATTTCCCAGCATGCAAAGGGTTAAGATATGTGTGCTGCTATAAATTTCATCTAAAATAAACAAAAAGTCGCTGTATATTTGTCTATACCATTTATAATAAAAACAGAATCCACTCTAAAGGTTTTATTGTTAATATGACGTGATTCATGTTTCTTTAAAAATAACACTACGTTAATGTATTAAACGTTGCGACACGTTTAACTTTTACCATAATGTGAGTAAGGGTAAAACACCTGATAAAATTAAATGTGCAAGCTCAAATGTTGTTTATGTTTAAGTTGTTCACATTTTGACAAAGAATTAAAAGGCACGATGTATTTATGTCAGTTCCCGATGCTTAGCATTAAGCGAATCAGTTATACTAAAACATACTAAAAATTAGTGTAGCATGCGACTTTAAACTGGTATAACAGTTTTCAAAACCAATTTCCCCAACCTGGCAAAGGAATCAAGTCATAACACTGTGATGGTGATTGACTTGGTGATGTAAAAATGCATGTCAGACGTATAATTATTTGCAAACAAGCCAAACATGTGAACAATATTTAGATGTAATACAATATAGAAAAAAAACAATTCACTAACTTTAAAGTAGAATACATTTTTTTAAATTATTTTTAGTTTAAAACATTTATAATAATTTATATTAAAAAAAAATACAGAATTCATTTCTGTATAAACACTTACAAAATAGTCAAACTGTATATAACATATAAACAAATACACAATAGTATATAAGCAACATTTGTAGGAATACTATTTAAACACACTTAACAGTATTTGAAAAACAGTCTGTACATTATGATAATACAGAAATGAGCATAGACTATTTCATTGAATGTCCTTTCATCCCGTTGCTTCCTAAAGACTTCTCTAAGGCGCGTGTCCATGCGTATGTAAAATAATTACTTTATGTGCGTTTGAGTAGGACTTGAAATAAATTAAGCAAGACACTTTTCAAAGGCGTTCCCTTGAGAAACAGTCATAGTCGCTTGTACAAAATATTTCAATAAATAATAATAAATAATTGACAGGAAAAATTTGGCAGTCTCTTAAATGTTTGATGTATGGTCTCAGAGAAAGGCGTTATGGTGAGTAACGACGTTCCAATGCATATATAAAGCATTGATACAAAATACCATACATATGTGCTTAAGCTAGATTATTGTAAATAGTGACATAGTGACATATTTTCGTGTTGAAAATTGTTCCCAAACCCAAAGTCACTGAATAAAGAAATTAAAGAGATATGACATGCTTAGATATTGTTTGTTTTGCAGATTGTCAATTCTAATTACACGGGCAGAATTGAAACCTTTTTCGAAACTGTTTTTGTTAATACATCGTTAAGATTTGTGTTTGTTTGCTGTCAACAACTGGACTCAATGTTTCTTTTGGATGTATCTACGATCTTATTTCAATGTACATCAAGTAGAGGAAATCAATTGGTCACCAGGTCCAATTTCACAATAAAAAAATAAAAAGTTGTTACTTCTCCTGAAGCACACTTTATGAATCACTATTGTTGACACTTGTAAGAATCTTTATCTTGATGATATTTAGTCCGAATTTGAATTCGTTTCAAGTGGTGTAAAGAATAAGGTCATAAAGTAAAATCTTTGAAAAACCGTGTTACCACTCTTTAAGCCACACGTGTGATTCAGTTCAGATGAGTGTTTAAGTATCATACTGGTCGTATTTCAATTGCCTGTTACCTGGACATCCTTCTTTTCATTTTACCACTAGTCGATACTGGCGGGTTTTATTGATTCGCCATGGTCAACCAAGTGTTAAATTGATGACATCATATTGTCAAAGTGCTGGTTTGCAGATAATACTGGGTTAACGTTTTCATCAGATTCCCACCAAATTTCATTATCACGTATGTGGAAATAATATCTTAGCAATGGTCGAAAGTTATCTAAATCGCCACAGATGTTTTGTTTTCTTTATTACATGATAATGGATATAAAGGACTAATTACGTTGGCACTGTGGCTATTTGGAACTTTTATTCAACGGTTTTCTTAAAGCTCCATCAAACTTAAAAAAAGTGCTTGCACCTGGAACTGCAATTGCATTGGGATTGAGTAAGTGCCTTCTTCAATAATGTTTTGTTTGTGTAAAACTCCGCCCATCTTTCTTTCTATTTGTTGGTTTCCGTTCAAGATCGTCAAATATATTTATTGTAGCAAATCATATTTCATATGCCCATTAGTCGATATGAAAACACGAATTATATTTTTTTATAATTCAATAGGTCAAAGGTGAAGGTACAAGTAGTTCTGCCTGAGTCTTGTTTTATTAAAGAGTTTTTTTATACTTCTCACGGTGATTGGTCTTTATAAATACAAGATTCCAATTTATTTTAGATTCAGTAAATCAGAGGCCAACGGTGCATGGGTCACCTATGATCAAACTCCGCTAAATATAATGAGAGGTTTTAATATACTCCGCATGACAATTACACTTTATAAAGAATGATTCAGGATCCAAATAATAAAAGGTCAATGTCAGATGGGTACGGGGAAATTGGTTTCCATGTTTACGTTGACATTCTGTACAGCACGAGGTCAAAAGTGTAAGATTTCTAACATGTCATAAAGACAAACATCCTTTCGGTTTGTGGTTCATTACGAAATTAAAATTCACAAGCAAAATGGTTACTTTTGTAATTTAAGGTTTCCGCTATTTAACATGCCTTGAAAATTCTTCAGATTTAAATTAGTGATCGCTGTATTTAAAATAACTATTGCGAATTCAAGATTCGAATGCCAATTATCATATTTTGAGAAATATTCAGTTTTAAAGCGGTTCATGTTTTTTAGACCCCTGAATAATTGTGAGATACTTAAGGCAAGGTAACACTTGTATGTTATTTTTAAACTGGTTTTATTGTACGATGACTTACTACACTATCGACCGACTTATGCGCGTGTACAATATATTTGACGAAACAATGTCATTTCTATTATTTTCAAACAGACTTTCTATATGTCAAAAAACTTAACGGTTCATTCACGCATTTTTCTTAAACTTATTTTTTTTATATATATACAACCCTATTTTAGACAAACCCTTCATGTCCTATAATAATGGTCGAAGTGACACTTGGAGATAATTTTGGACATTTATTGGCCACGATCTGACACAGTCTTGCGTGTAACACTCCAAGTTGAACATTCAAGTGGGAGACATAATATTTTTATAAAAGCAAGCTTTTGTTAGAAGTATATTTCTGGTCCAGTTCTCTTTCTGTATATTTTTTCGTAAGCATCCAGTGTCATATTTTGTTACTTTAACTTCGTGTAAGGTATCGAACGTCATTTTTGGTTTATATATAACTTCTGCTTAAACATCTTGTGTCATATTTTCTTTCTCTTCAAATTATTCCTCAACATCTCGAGCAATCTTTTCTTCATCTATAACGCCATGTTTTCTTTGCCTTTAATTACTGGAAACTAAAATAACACGGTCAAATAGAAAAAAAAACACAACACAAAGAAGCCTCAAATAAAGATTACAATTCAATTGAAATCATTTGAAAGTTATTTACAAACTCCAAATGCTAATTCGAAACAACATATGTGTAATACAATACAACCATATCACTCAAAACATTAAATCATGACATATATTTACATGTGCATAAATTCATATACCCTTAAAATATGGAGAACCATATATAATGAAATGTATGAGTGTGTACAAATATTGTGTGTACAAGAATTAAAACAATTTATAAAATAAGAGCGATCTATAAAATGAACATGGTGTTTTATGCGTACCAAACAAAATATATCTGGTTTTAATGTTTTATGAAGACTGTAATTTAAGAACAGATTACGCAAGTTCTTCGTATAGTCAATCACAAACGACATGTTTGAGTGTAATGAAGTTGCAAATAACATAAACATAATAGTAAGAGTGTCGACTAGTGTGATCTATACTTACACAGATGGTACTTATAGGCATACTCTCTCTTATTGAAATTACACGTGTGAAATAGTGAATTTAGTTTGCATAAGATTTGAAGAACGACTTTTCAATGATTATTTTGCTTATGTATCGTGGAAATGTCACTCAGACAATTAAACGCAAAAGTTTACTCACATTTGAATAAAAACGAACATAAGTTCCTTAGCAACACTGCCGTCTATAATTTTAATATTGGATTAACCTATTTATGCAAATGCAAACATGTATTCGAAATATTTATGTGCTCTCTTTTATAGTAAAAACAAATTGAATTCGATGGTTTGTTAATATGTAATGAGCACAGGAAAACATACCTACTTGAACACATATTGAAAAATATGCTTTAGCTCGACAACATTAACTGTAATATGTTCATGCATAAAGTTAGTGGTAATGTTAGCAAGGAATGTCTGTTCTACATTATGTGTGTTTAATATATTCTTGGTATTATTTAATATCCTTTAACAAACCTTCAACAACCAGTGAATAAAAATGACAATTTCAGATAAGTCATCTATTAACATATACAATTATAATATACAATATATAGTGATTTAAACGTATGTTATATTGAAGATATACTTATTGCATGTGTCACATACAACTGACTGACAAAACCTGTTTTTCTTGTATGCAATATTGCATTTTATTAGTGTTATTACATTGATTATATCAACAATAAAAATGGGGCCAAAGACAGCTAAACAATAGAACAATGTTATAACTAAAATATTCAAGAAGCCCACGAATAGTTCGCATAAACTAACAACTTGAATATTTAGACACTACCCAGAATTCCTAAAAAAACAACATAATACTAGAACAATAATTGACAACTAGCGATTCGGCAAACAGAACATGGGAACTATGAACTCGAAAACAAAGACATTATATCTACAGCCAGTCATTGTTGTATACATTTATGATCGTTTGAATGACGCGGTTGTTTGCAATAAAGGAATAGAAATTTGTCGGTCAAAATGTAAACGAATCGTACATGTGGGTTGCTAATTTAACACCGAATAAACGAACATCATTGCATTGTCTTTCTGTACATAAATGGGAGAAAGGTTAAAGGAACATTTCCAAATATCCCAACATAAATCAATTGAATACCAAATTAATAAAACGATAATATAACAAAATATAAAAATAGGAAATAAAATAAGTGCATATATAATAATTAAGTATGGATGTGAAGCATGAATATGGTAGTGAACAATTGTGAAAACATTTTGTACTGGAGACAACAAACACAATACTTCCGTGTCGTAATGAATATAAACTATGCAAATTGGCTATTGAACCTGTTAAATAGTAATATGATAAAGCATCCAGTGTGAAATAATTGTGCTGTTCTTAAAGTCATCAGTTGCTTGCCCCGATTACGTCAAGTTGTCGCGTGCGAGCCGTCGTAGATTGTTCACGCCTGTACGATGGTAGGGTTCTTCTTTGATTCCTCGAGGAATTCTTCGAATGATAGTTTGTCATCATGGTTCTGACAAACACAGACATACTGCGTCTTTGGCAGAGGAAGCAAAAATATGAGCAATTTACAAAGATAGTTGTATCTCATTAAAGTTACTTTTAACAGAATAGTTCCATTGCTAATGTAATACCATGCATAATTTTTGTGCATAAATAACATAAAGGTTGCTCAAATTAATATTAAAAAATACTATAAGTAATATATACATTGCTACTGGCTATTACTCGATGCTTTATTTTTGTTCATGTTATACCAATAATATGTTTAATGACACCATTTTATGTTGATTTCATGATTTGTGTTCGTAAAGCAGTAATATATTAACTCAACCATTCACATTCGTCAAAATTTATTAAAAACTATCGTGATAAAGAAAATGCCGCATATAAATAATATGTATACCCCACCTTTTCGCAATTACCCATCATAGCTTATTAATTTGAAAACTGTACAGTACTTAAGCGATAAAAACTACACTTTCTAATAACATAAGTTTACTTTCACTTTTAAAACCATAAAAGCAATGTTCTGATTGGCTGAGTGAAAGGTTGTCATAATACGCATGTTAATACTAACTACACTTTGGGATCCCAAATTCTTTAACTTTTGTTTTCATATCTATGAAAGTAGGGCTCTGACTGACCTCCTATCGATCGTATGCAAATATTACACTAAGGATTGGGATTTTATCAACATCTTTAACAACTTACCTTGTCCATCACATCAATTATCTTTTTCACTCGTTTATAGGGAGTGTTTTATTATCCCGGGAGTTTCAACGTGTTACCCTAAAGCAGTGAATCGTCATTAATAAAGTGATCCTGACGTGCCTTCAAACAATATAAATGGCGACAGCGCATTTGCACTAAAATTTATTAAACTGCATATTATCATCAAAAAAAGCAATTGCAAGTAGTATACTAGCACACAGAGTTGAAAGGTAATTAACATTCTAGTAAGTCATTAATGTTGATTGAACAAAAGCATATTTAGTTTGCCTTAATATGATGATGACGCTGATGAAGATGACGATGATGATGAAGATAGGATGATCACGATGATTATCATGATGATGATAAGGATCACTTTATTCATAGGTTTTTTACCTACATTTTGATTAAGCATATAGAAAGTTCAACAGACGTTTACTTCTGTATATATCCGTACGTTTATGTTGAACTTATGTCTTCATTCTTACGACCATTTTGTATATCGAATCTACGATATCTCGAAGCTCCTCCCTCGTTATATATCCGTCACTGTCAAGGTCTTATAACCAGAACGCCCCTGATCAATGTAAAAAAATATCAATTGATCAGTACAGCCTGCACAAAATTAATTTCTTTCTCCTTCCGCGTGTTTTTATTTGTCCGTTTCAATGTTGAAAACAATTAAAAATCGAGAACATGTTCGCACACTTTTTAAACGTTCATGCACAAAGCTTCTTTGTGATGTTCCTTAAGATAATGTATAAATTGGCATTTCACATAGATACTGGTTAGAAATTTAAGCTAACTTGTATATAACGCACGATCCTTACCTGCAAACATAGACAAGAAACATTCTAACATGTTCAATTCAGAAAACGATTGTTTAGGTTAAATAATTTGCTGAAAAACAGATCATTCAAAGCACTTTCCAAATACATAATTGTTTAACATTATTATCGTCAAACGTTAAGAGTGTAATTATCCACGGGAATACATTTGCGTGAACGCACATTGCAACTTTTCTTCCACATTTTCTCGTGACGTCACAGACAAGGCTTGTAGAAACTCGTGGAACTCTCTGTTACCATCCTGCAAGATAAGAGTACTTTCCGTAAAAAAAATCAGCTTGTAAATATCAATTAATTCGCGTGGTCGACATCAAAATTGACGTTCAACACATGTTCACGTTTACTGTAACATAACGGATTACAGCTGCTTTGTGTAATCTAAAATAAAATGCTAATGAAATATTTTTAATATGGCCAATAGCTAACAATGAAGATTTAATTAAAGTCATGCATAGAAGACAGGTAATTTAACAATAAAAAATGTTAACAGAATATGTTGAACTGTGTTTCATATGTTATGTTAGTACTTTTTTTTAAGTTACACAGACGTTAACTTTTAATGGATTAACACTTTGAAATAACGGTTATGGCTGTCTGTCCTTCTGTCTTTCTGTCTTTCTGGCTTTCTGTCTGTCGGTCTGTCTGTCTGTCTGTCTGTCTGTCTGTCTGTCTGTCTGTCTGTCTGTCTGTCTGTCTGTCTGTCTGTCTTTCATATTTGTTTAACATGAGTACCTTACAAACACCTAAGTACGATTTTTCTACGACGGGTTTTTAAACAGCGTCTTTTTGATAAAAAGAGCGTAATGCAACCTTGATCAGTGATTGTGAGTTGAAACACGTAATAAACACACTTTCAACATACTAAAATTGTTTTCAACTCCTCTGCAGTTCCATTCAACGTATAAAACAAACAATGAGTTATCTAACAACCAAAAATTACTGTAACAAATCAACAGTATTTTTGTTATCGGGACAATAAATGTCAACCAAGCCACTGCTCTCCAATTATTCAGGCATGTCTTATATATTTCTTCGCTCGCAGAAGCTCGGCAATAACCAAAACAAAAACAAAACAAACACAAAAATGTGTGTGTTTTATGTGTGTGTTTTATGGTCGTGTAGGTTGTTTATAAATAACATTGGTATTAGCACTGCGCTGTTGACTAGTAGGATGGTTTTGCCCAGAAAAAAAACGCTAAACAACCACCAAGAATGCGGGTGTGTTCTGAAAGTGTAGATTGTAAATTAACAACATTGGCACTCGCACCGCACTGTTGAATGGTGCGATGGTTTCTCAGCTTCGGTGTAGGTTATTTTCGAAACATTGACAATTGTTATAAATAAGATGCATTGCAAAATGCAGATTTCTCTGTATACGGCTATTTACAGTACATAAGTACTTTGAGACAGGGCTTTCGTAGTTGTATTGCTGATCTGTATATGTCGCCATCGCGTTACACAAAAGAAGAGTCAAGTATATTTTCCGTTATTTTCATCTGTAAAATGTGAATCTAATAATTTTTCAACAAATGGAAACTGTCACAAAACTTACCTTGTTTTGGTAAAAACTTTAAAAACGAACGCTGCAAAACGACCTGGATCACCAAATGGAAAGAACAGTTTATAGATTTTCGTGAAGCCCTGAAATAAGAAACAAATGTCAGAAAACGGCTACAGATAGGACATATATCTTGTTAGAAATTCAAAAGATATATTTAGATTTTGATATTTTAAACTATATCCGCAATTAATAACAGTTTATAGTTAAGTCCGCAAATTTTCTTTAAATAATATCTTACAACAATGTTCACTTTCGAGAAAACTTGAAAGGCTTATCTAGAGGACAGTTGAGTGAATTTAGTACTTATTTTGCAAGACAGTCAATGTACGTGAAGTGCATATGAAATACAAAGGAGTATTTTAAATTTTGTATATAAAACCCGAACTGGTGTACGAACATCCAACGTTAGTTTGCCATCTGGACAGTCTTTCATAAAACCTTTGAACCTGCAATTAAATTGTCAACATTCGTATGTGTGTGTGTGTGTGTGTGTGTGTGTGTGTGTGACAGCGAGTGTAAATCCGCCTGATTGCAAGCATATTGTTTGCCTCTCATATAAAATGATTTATTTTGACAATATATATTTTATGTGTGTTAACTATTATGAATAATTGCACTATATATTGACTGTTTTTATACTTGTGTTATTCTCAAAACAATTCTGAATGAGTGTGCCATATATGTTATATGTTATATTACCAGTGTTTAATATCTGCAAATGTGGCTGATGTTTATGTAAATGTCAAACATGGTACAATACATGAAAACAACAAAAAAGATGACTGCATATAAAGGTAAAACGAGACATTATTCGTTAGAAAACATATCTCTAGACTAACATTCAGCATTACTAGTCGTGCTTGTTAAATCGATCACTTAATCACTTTATTTAAACAATTCAAGTGAAACGTTTAGGATTGGACTAACTGCATGCAAAATAGGCGAAATCATTTTTGCATTGGCAAATCTACCGTTGTATAATACAGCATGGAATTGTAAAATCATATCGTCAATTGCTTGCACGAAATACGATAGTTCTTTTCCCTAAGTTTTATTAATATTGTTTTGAACACGGGTGTTGGTAAAACATAAGTTACCTACAAAATGCTAAATACAGTTAGTCATCAATAAGATCTATCTTCGTCACACGGATACTAACCATTTCTCCAAATCGAGCTCAATAAGGGATATATTTGCGCAAAAGAAACCAATGCATTAACCATAATTGACATTGTGTAGGTGATTCGTTCTTAAGCCATTGATTAGCGTACAGTTATGTACCTCTAATCCTTTTTTGTAACAGTAGCTCGATCACCGTGTACATAAAATACATTTTGCCAAATGAAGCCTTAGTTCGAGTGTCTTGACTCTGACGTAATTGCTGGTATTTTTTCTTGATTCATATTTTAGCTCCAGAAACACTATCATGACAATTATTTTTATAACTGTCACACTTAGTCCCGAATTGATTAAAAACAGCAAACATATATTAAACAGACTATAACGTTCGCGCTGTACGTACAGAAAAAGTATTTAAAAAATCTTAGTATCAGAAAAAAAGTATACAATGTCATTAACATAAGGTCTACTGCTAATAGCCTCTGAAGACTGCCATAGGACACCATTAAACGTATGACGGGGATGAAGTTACTTGCCTGACTTAATCTCCTAAACAATAGTTAAATATCAACTCAACACACTGGCTTTGTAAATTCATTACGTTTTAAATTCTCTCGTCGACTTTCATGACAGCTGAATATACCGTGATAGATTAAGTGTNCTTGTACAGTTTTGACTGCAAACCGTATATAACACTTTATTATGTAATAAAAAACACGGATTTGCATAAAAAAGAAAAAAGTTCAAACTGAAAACATTCTTTAAGATCTTGAAGGCTTTTACTTGTTAATGTAGTTTCTAACGTTAACCCGCATTTGGAGGACACTCTAAGAGGAAATTGACAGCTTAGGCATAGCTTACAGATTATCTTAACATTGCGTCAAAGATCTCGTCTTTTTCATAAGGTTGGTGCGTTTCTTTGTTGTAAAGTTTTAATTTATGCTTAAGCGTTTCTTCATAATCTATGGATACAATTTTTAAAATGTCGCCATAATTGAACAATAATTATACAATTAGTAATTATGAGACTTACCACTGTTGGATTTCAGCTTCAGAAACAGCAAAGGAAAGAAATAATCCTATTATGACATAACACATACATTGTATTGTTTCTTATGATTAAGATAATGACAAGAGCAATTATATGGATGTTTATAACTAGTTTTTCATCGACCCTGGAAGAAACTTTCTCTTTCAAGTTCTCATATACTTGAACAAACCCGTCTGTAATTTTGATGGGTCTTGTGTCTGTAAATAATAAATAAAAATACTATTTGAAAACACTTAAATAAAAGCACATGCTCACCGGCCTTGTTTTGTTTTTATTTTCAATTATTCAGATCAACTTTGTATTAAAACTGCTAAATTTTGTCAAAGTTATATATAATCACCGATACAAGTTGGAACTGGCAACTTTTCGGTAGTTTTTTAAGATCAGGTAAACTAATTTATATTAATTAAAAACAAGAATATGAAATAAACTAACATTATTCAAGCATTACATTATATCATAACCGATAAAACATCTTACTATTTTAGCCACACAATTGAGATTAAGACAAGTTAATAAATTATGTAAATTTGCAAAACTTTTCCCATGTTCTTAACCCTTATGTTTTCATAAAAAAAAACAACATACAAAATGGGCCATCGCACTTTTTCTGAAATAAACAAATGTTACAATACCCACAACTCATATGTTACAAAATACCACAATTGCACAGACTAAAATGCACAATTTTGGTAATGAATCCACACGGTTTGGACACATATAATATGTTTTAACGGTATAATAACATGCTTATAAAAAGAAACAAACACTAAACCGTTAAATTTAAATTACAACAATATTTACCGCTACAATTTTGACATTCTTATAATCCGAAGTACTGTGTCTTTAATAATGTGTGCGTGTTTAAGTACGACATCCAATTGTTTTCTATGTTGGTTTGTATTTCCATATCATAATTCCCGCGAAAACGATGCAAATAAATATTATACCACACACAATACTTTTTTGACATGCAATCTCTTTTTTTTTTAAATGAATCTGAATATACAAAACACGTTCCGGAGTGTACATGAAAACTAGTAGTTTAACATAGCAATATCCGCATAATAGCATATTATCTTTGTATGGTTGAAATATGAACGTTATATTTAAATGTTAAACAAATTTTGCTACGAAAGACATACATGTCGCTACTGTAAAATCACGATAATAATTACTTTCAGCTCTCCTCTAGCTTACTACATTATTTTCCGTTTTTTTTTCAATGCAGTGGAATACATCAAACAGATTCATTTTAATGATTATGTTCATATCGTTATTAAAAAGCTCGAGGACGCCACTGAAATTGAACAACATTTTGTTATTCTGAGCCCAAGGAAAATTCGTATTAATCAACAGCCTTGAACAAATGATGCTTGGTTTGCGTGGATGCATAATTATGTAAAATTCTATGGAATACGTGTCATTTTTATTGTGACAAATGATGCAATTACTGGACACATATTGTGGTTTTCGTATTACAGATTAATCTTCATCCGTCTGATAAATTGTTCTTTTGATATTTCAAACGATTGCAACTATGCATATAAATAGTTTTCTGTTTTTTTTTTCCAGCTTACCATTTTAGGGAACATTTAATCGCATTTACCATATTTGTATTGTTCGTGGTACACATTAGTTGTTTCTGGAGTTTTATTTTTCCTGCATACTTGTACGAATTATGGCAGTTACAACAATATTCTTTGCCACAACTATCCAATACCTGCCTAATGAGTCAATTACAGACAGTCTGATAGCAACATTGCGTACATGGACAACATTTTTTTTTTATATATAATGTTTTTATCTACACACGGATATATTATTGTGTGTTCCCTAAGCGCTACATACATTCAGTATTTGTATAGTGCCTGCGAAATATGAGTTCACGTTTTTTTTAAGATCGCATTCACAGTAACAAAAGATCAAACTATGTACTTTTCTGGTAATCAGAATATACAATTGCACAGCCATGCGAGAATATTTTACGACTTTGTATCCACCTTATCTAATGCCAGTAATTGTATTCGCGTAAATCAACATTCAAGAATTGCAAGCCTTTTTGCTAGAAATCATTCCCATTCTCATTGATTTTCTGTGATTGCATTTATGAGTAAGTGAAAAACTGACAACAAATAGTGTTTTGATAATCGAAATTATCAATCCAATTGTAAATGAACTGTTTAAATATATATTTTATATTCTAAGATTTGAACAGATAACAGCTAAAATAATCAAAAACATTTGATGGGCACAACATTTTATTTCAAATACAGTGGATAAGTTTTATGTAATGTGCATTTATTTCACAATATACCATATTTATAAGTTTATATGAATATATACATTTAGTGGACATATACAATACAAACAAGATGTACGTTCCTTTTTAACCAAGTTTTTAAATGTCATCACACATGGCATTTATTTAAGAAATTACATTTTATATCTGTACTGTAATGAATTTTATTGACAGTGCCCTAGGGCAGTTACTACGTTTAAAACTGATCCTTTTATAGCATTTATCAAATGTGTATTATTCATGGTACAACGCATTAGTTTCATTATTCCAACATACTTGTACCAACAATGGCAGTTAAAACAACGTTTCTTTGCCACAAATAACACATTGCTGTCTGATAGCGACGTTGCGTACATTTATATTAAAAAAATGTACTTATACGTCTCATAAAAGGTTTCTTAAAACCGTTTCGTGGATACACACATATGCTCCCTAAACACATGATACATAAAGGTATGGTCTGTTGATGTGTAGTACATTTTTAAATAAATGCATTCACAGTCACAAAAGATCAAACTTTTGTACTTGTCTGGTTATCAAAATATGCAACTATACAGCCATACGAGAAAATGTAAAGACTTTGTCTCTACCTTATCTAAACAAGCAATTGTCTTTGCCTTTGTTGGAATGTATTAATTGCAATCATTTTCACTAGAAGGAAGCATTTCCTCATTCTCATTCAATGCCTGTGATTGCATTTATGGGTAAGTGAAAAAATGACAACAAATATTGTTTTGGTGATCAAAACGATCAAAACGATCAGGCCACTTGTAAAGGATGAGTCAGCAGCAACATTATATTTTCCTTGATTTCAACACATCACATCTTAAATAAGTCCAAAATATTTGTTGGAGATAGAATGTTGTTTCGAATACAGCGACTAATGTGTATGAAACATTACTTTTCTGTGATAATATTCAAGTTTTGTTTTATTATTATGTAAATTTAGTGGACATATACAAAACATACAACACGTACGTTCTAAGTTAACCAAGTTTTGAAATGTAGTCCCAAGCGTGATTCATTAAAAACATTACATTTTATATCTGTACTGTTGTGAATTCTAATAACAGTGGCGTACTCTGTTTCATTCCGAAGAAAATGCATCGATCGTTGCCGAGAAACACGGCCTCGTTGTTCTAACATTCAGCATATGTTCTTCAATGTGCAATCGCTTTGAAGCTCATATGAGCACATGGTTCTCATGGGAAGCGTTTTGGATAAAGTAATGGCCGTCGTTCGTCAGTGCGTGCGTGCGTACGTATCTCTGTTAACTTTTTCATTTCTCGACTTCTGCTTCTAAACCAGTAGGTACATTTTAACCAAACTTTACAGGTAAGATCCTTTAGTGACCTTTTAAAAATGTTGATTAAACCAGTTTGCTATATATTTGTAGGTTATCACAGCTAAAACTAGATTTTAGTAAATAATTTGATTTTTTTTCTCTGAAACCGCAAGTGACAGGGCTTTAACATTGTGTGTGTGTAGCATCGTCTAGTGGTCCTCCACTAAGTTTGGTCAAATGCTGGTAAAACAATACCATCTTCCAAGGGATACATGGCTAATACCGATTTATATATAATATGAATTTTATAAACACAAACAATCTTCTCCTATAGAACAACAAGGCACAGATGTGTACTATTTTGCATCTAACATCACGTGGCTGTTCTCTATCAAGCTTGTTGAAATAAAACCCCTCGATAGTAAACTTTGCACCCCCCACCCACCCAGGGACTTACTTATTTCCCGTATATGTATGTATTGTGAAATCTCTTAAACTACTAGTACTCGAGGTTTTGTTATATGGCATGCAACATCAACTAATGGTTAAAATCATATCCCTGCTGTTCAAATTCGACCCGCACTTTTGGTTACTAGTTTTGATTAAACATGTATCTATATAGTGAACAGTTAACAACAAATCTTCCCTAAACCCACATGGACCAGGCGTTGCGTGTTTGGCATTTTACTGTATCGTGCAACCGGGGTCAAACTTGCCCCGCCCTGGAGTTTCGACTTAATGTTCATAGTTAAAACTTCAAAAATCTGTTCTTTTTGCATCGTAAGGTATTAAGGTTTGTTATTTTATATAAAATCATACGCTTTTCCTCTGCCATGTTTTTGTTTTAAATAATGTTCATGTGGTCAAAATTGGCCACACCATGGGTATAACTCGTTTTTCTTAAATGATTTTAGTGAAACTTTCATAAATCTTTCCCTAAAATAACAAGTAAAATCAAGATAAGAACCATAACTATTTAGAAACATCACACACTCTACAAATAACAGTTTATTACGTACTGGTTTTATGTAACGCCCTACGGCATATGGGCCCTCTTGTTTATTATCGTATAAACGTTTCTTTATTACTACTACTTAAAGCTCACGTGATAACAGACAACTTTTATACTCCTTATTAACAGCTAAACACGTTGTTTTTTTTGCTGGTATAAATGCTTTAGTCGTTAACCTGTTAAACAATGTTCAGAGACCTAGTTTGATAAAAGACGACCTTTTACGAGATTTAACAAGACATGACATGTGTTCACTTTTCAATCTTCACCGATATTAATAAGAAATAAACGTTGCCGAAAGACATATGTTAAGCGTAAAATTACTTATTATTAGTTATTATTCCACTTAGCCGACTTACACTTATTGTCGTAGCACCCCTGAACTTATTCGCTGTCCAGGTTGATTAGGGTTGGAGGTATAAACCACGTGATCATGTAAGTACACTCGACACTGGCTGCGGATCTTTCCTATTAAAAGTAAATTTCCTGGTAAAAATATAAGTAGGCTTTAAGTATGAATGCACAATGAACGCAAACTTACTCAGCCCATATTTCTTTCTCATAATTTTTCTCCATTAAAGCCTATGATCCTGCGCTATTTCGTCCGAACAATTACCACTTTACACTTTTTTGTCTAATTACCGAATTTGCAATACGGATTGGATTGCGCATGAAACTATTTGCAAGTATAGACATTTTTAATTCTGGAAAATAAACAATGCGGAAAGAAAAAAATGTTTCTTAAACGTGTTCGATTACATATTCAGACATTTAGAAAATTGACACTTCAGGAAAAGAGTATAACACGTTTATTTAATCAAAGAGCAAAAACACAATGAAACGAACTTTAGACTTTTGTAGCACATGCAACCCAAACTTGAAAAGGAAAATGTCAAATCCTTGCCGATTGAAACGGCTCGGTCAGGAGATTTGACAGTAATTACGAAGAGGAAAACAAGCAACTGTGAACTATTGCTATAATATACGTTTTATCATACTTTTCGAGGTATCATTACTGTAGTTAATATGATATGTGCTTACATATTTTTAAGCAATATCAGAAACAAATATGACTTCATTATCGGATGATGCACTAAGCCATTCTGTCTTGTAACCATTGATGACACCGAAATACTCATACAATCCCGTTTTTATTATCAGACTTCATAAAAGTGTCAACTCCCAAACGGTGCTATCATCATTCACGGCAGGAAAGTGTGCGTTTGTTTCTGATTCCATGTCTTGTAATCACACTGTTCTTGGCGCATTTGCTATCATTGTCACAAAAGAATGCTGAAGAACTGAACTGGAAAATAATGGCGTTATTTTAGAAATTCATATATTTTTCACCATCAAACTTGAACATCCACTGCACGATTCATCTAATTGCAACTTGTAAATAATTATTTCTTAAAGATATCGCTTAATATTACTGCGTAAAATATTGGAGTAAACTATTGATTAAAATGGTGAAACTATGAAAATATAATGATGTATAGCTACAATTATATTATATTATATTATATTATATTATATTATATTATATTATATTATATTATATTATATTATAACATGCAAATAACTGCCAAAAACACATTATAAAGCACACAATTATTTATATATATGTAATATGGTAGTTGCAAAGTTTAATGGGTTCATACGAACAGAGAGTTATATATTAAGACGAAAAAAACTAAATGTATACTTGCATAAATAAAATTAAAGACACAATACAGTGAACATTTAAGTATTTTACGCCAATTCAAATATGTCAGACCTGCGTTATAGTTATATGAGAATACAGTAATGGAACATATGTATTCAAGATTTAAGAAGTTAACAGCTTTGGCTCCTAGGTTTGGCATGTAATTCATAACAAGGGTTGGTAAAAATGTTGTTTGAATGATAAAACGCCACGGGTAATAAGCGTTCATCATAATATGTATAAAAGAATGCATGCATGTTAAACACATGCATGTCCAAGTATTAATACTTAATTCCTAGGACATCTGTATATGATTATGTTTTTTTTGGTGCATAAATACATGGTTAAATGTAAATAATGAAATCACTTAACAATTCGTGTTCAAACTCTGGACTCAAAGCATTACTATACAATTAAACAAATGCGATTGTTAAACAGTCCATCATGATTATATACCGGGTCCTCGAGTACAATCGCCTTCATGAATCAACTTGTCAGGAATGATGCTGTCATTATGTATGTACATGATAACGTACATTACAAATTATTTATTCGGTTTTGCATTCAAACGCTTTACAAGTTTTTTTTTTCTTTTATTTCAACTGGCAATATTTACTAGCAAAACGGTTATTCAAATAAAATATCCATATACGTAGTGGTATTGGTCTCTTAAATCTATTGTTACACATTTAAAAGCATGTTTACACAATAGTAAAGTGATATTTGCAATACTCATGAAATTATCGCACAACTGATTGAAAATATATCGAAAGTACACATAATTGATGTATAAATGTGTACAAGCGGATGTTTATTAACAAAACAAATGTAAAAGTTTGTTTGCTATAACTGTAGTTAAAACTGACTACAATAAAGCCATTTACAAACGTAAAAGATACGGTACTGAAAAACGTGTGACCCAAAATTGCGTCTGCAGGTGCCAGTAATTGTCTTCAAGAAGATGTAAATAATATCTTTGGGACAACCAATTAAGTGTTCAATTAGAAGCCAAAAGGAGACAATCCGTTGACACACTTTCTTTTTGACAGCAAATTGATTCTTATACATATTTTATTCTGTTTGTTGAAGAATTGAAGGAATTCCTTTAGACAAACATCTCAATAAGAACTATTTTGTGTTTGTCATTTATTACAATTTAAGCGCATATGATGAGTTTGAATAATAACTACTTGTGAATGAAATACATTTGGAAGCAGGCGGACGAGAAAATTAAAAATGAACAAGAACAGAAAAAATACATCATCAATAATTATATGTTAGAAGTGTGAGATCATGAGTTTAAACTGGTTTCAACGCCCATTATTTATTGACGTTAAGTGTATTTTATGTTATTATATGGTTTACAATCGCAATTCATCCTTAAATATGAAAAAGACTAAATACGATGCTTCTGAAGTTTCTCATGAGTTTTTCTTCAGATAAATATTTTGCACTAAATGCAATTTCAATTACAAGAATATATGGTTATAATTTTGGTGTAATATAGTCGGCTTATGTATTAGGTTTTCAATTTGAATCATACGCATTAGCCCAAAGTGTAATTGGTACTTATCATATCCCAAAATACAACATTCTATTGCCCCACGTGTTACATCCAAATATACAATTTTTTTCTATACGAACAGTACGTGTTGTACAATCTAAGGTAGTCAATACGCTCTGTAATGTACTAAAGTGTTAGGATGAACTTTTCGATACATCCCGAAAAACCATAAACATTCCGGTGGAAGACAAGTCGATCTATACTGAATTCAACCTTGAGGGACTAGGATGTTCTATCTTTGGGTGGAAAACAGGTCGATCTATACTGAATTCAACCTTGAGGGACTAGGATGTTCTATCTTTGGGTGCCCTAGCGACCTAGATCTAATTAACAATGTGTCACGTTGGAATACCTAGCGACCTAGATCTAATTAACACTGTGTCACGTTGGAATAGTTAATCTTCGGGTTTGACGCAGGGATGGCATGATGGAATAATATAACTAAAATATTGTGTTTCAGTTCAGGTTTCTGTATTTCAGCATAGTGTTGTATTGAAGTAGTATTTTATCGTTTATTTTGAAGTCTTGTGCCGACAATATTACATAAATGTGTATCCATTATCGACAAAGAACATACAAAAACAGCAACAATATTGTATTTGATGGTTAACGTTTATTCATGCGGTATCTTTCTGTGAAATAATATCAAAAATATGAAATGAGTTTTTATTCATTGCAAATATATATCGAAGTATTTAATACTTCGCGAAGTAGTAATAACTATCACACGCAATTATGTTGACAAGTGCCGTCATACAGAGAAATATCCAAACGTCGGTACAATATTTATATTTAAGGGTGTTTCCAATGTTTCGGTAACTGATTTCTGGGAACATTTAAAGTATTTAAGTATTGTCAAGCGTCCGAAAACCTCCTGTAAACATGGAATATCTAGTTTACTGTAAACACTTCAATATAAAATAAACATGAATTGTAATTGAACAAATTGCTCCAATAATAAAACATGTGCTTTATGTGCTTATATCGACAGGGATGGGATGAAAATATTGAGCTCGGAACAAGTTATATCTCTGAGCAAAGGAGGGAATTCGAAATCAAACTTGACTTGTGTAATATATCGGCATGTATTCGGCTGACATTGAAGTATTTTGTTGATACAATTGTTTGGAAGCAGGAGCTCGTATTTCAAACTTATCACTGCTTACCTCCCCTTGCCAACAAAATGCAAATGATTTCATTGGACGAAGCCGATTGACTTGGCATAACTAGCAAACTTGTCGCTTACTTATGATATTGACATTCCTTATGTAGGTTAAATTAAGAGTGAAACATGAGGGATAATGTCGAAACGTTTTGCACAGTTTGTTTAACATAAACGACAATACCTTATCCGGTGGATAAATAATTTCCGTTACAGGTTGACACAATTTTGAAATACGGATAATCGCTTGAAAACTTAGATTAATTGAACAGTTGACGTTACGCCCTCAAACGATCACAAAAACGAAAGCAATCCTTAAATTAAGCTTTAACATAAAACATTAATGTTCAACAATTCGTCATTCAGTAACATTAAAACTGTGTTTGTGGTCTAACAAAAGCGTCATGCGCTTATCTTCATTGAGTTAACAATTCACGGAAGCTATTTATTACGGGACAAAAAAAACAAACACCCATCAAAAACCCATTTATGTCTCATACATAATAAAAGCAACAACTCCCATTCCGCCCTTTTTATAACTGAGAGTTATTTCTTGATTACATTGTTGTGAATAGGGCAATTCTAATAAAAAATATATTAATTGTTTCAAACTGCTGTGTTAAATTGGATCATGTAGACAAAAGCTCTAGTGTTTCTGATTTCGAATACAAATATCAAGAGTTCGTTGTTTTGAATACGAATCTGACGGCATGCATAACGATTATCATCTGGCTGAGAGGTACTTATTTTCTTTTATAATTTTATCAAGTTGAAATTTTATTTTATCAAGTTGAAATTCTACAGGTAACAAGGCACCGTTTGCTTGTTTCTACGGCATACATAAAATCAAGCAAACATAAAGACACAAACCAAAGTACTTCGACAAGAATATATACCAATATCCGTTTTGTGTTTTATAACTGCCAACAGTGTGCAATAAATATCAAAGTAAACAGATTTTCGTACCTTCTTGCAGGTGAGCAATTCAACTCAATTAAAAACAAAGGGTGGTAAAATGCTGGTTATTTCATGTCTAAAACCATAATTATGATCAGAAAGGTTTGACACATTTATCCCCTTAATGCTAACATATGGTAATTGATTTGCAAAACGTTGTGCTATTAGAAAAAGCTATTAGCTATTGTGCTGATACATAAATATTTCGAACAAAAATAGAAGCATTTTGAGTTTTAACTATAATGTTCACGTTTTATGAACGATTCACATACAAAACTATTTTTGCAAACATAAAAACAACACGAAACGATTAATTCATCGTCCATGAGTTTTCCGGTTGTTTCAGCAAAGGTAACTATAAATACCCTCCAATCTTTATAATAAAAATGGTGAAAATCAGTCGGACAAGATTTCTGAATTCTAAGAACAGATTAATATGCATTTTTACAGGTATGTAATTAAATCTTATCTGATTGTTTGAAGAGTTGCCATGTAACAGTTGATAAACACGCGTTTGGAAAGTTAACTCTTCAGCGTTGGTTATTTTTGGGTGAAGTATATCCATTCAAGTGACTTATCTAAGTTTGATTAAGGTTGTTGGACATGTGATGTGATAGAAAAGAGATGGTTACGCGTGTATCTTGCCTTGTGCATTTGTTTTATGTGTTACTGTTTGGTTATTGGTTCTTTGCCATTAATAAAATACCACATCTTATAATAAGGTGTTTCTTTTGAATGTGCTTCTGAGGTTACACTTTATCTGTATTCGATACTGCAGTTAAATTATTTAAATGTGAGTTGATTTAAGTTTCATCTTATTTAAATTATATCAATATATTTAAGTCGCTGCATTTTTGCCCAAATCGTTGATGATGGAAACATAATAAACGTAAACAATTTAATTGTCAATATTACATATTTTGTTTTTTTACAACAAAACTTATTTTATATATGAAATGGTATAACCAGTGTCTCTTTTGCCATAAAGTAAGTAAGGGTAAAACATATGATCAAATTAAATTGGTGATTTCCGAAGGCGTTATTTGTTAATATCTAAGTTGTACATATGTTCATAGAATTAAAGGGAATGTTGTATAAATGTCGATTCCAGGCGCTTAAAATCCAGCGAAAAGCAATACTAAATACTTAATGTTGCATGCGATTTTTGTCAGGATCCACCAAAACTTCAAAATAGCGTTTTCATCAAGACATTGATGAAGTCTTTCTTAAATTAAAATGTGTGTAAGTCCTATCTTTCCAAGCAATCCTTCTGTTCGTTGGTTGCCGTTCTCTTTCTTCAGAACTATTCATTGTAGTTAATCATATTTTAAACAGTGATTGGTCTATATGAAGACACGAATACTTCTGATTTAGAGTTCAATAGGTCAAAGGTGATGGTAGCAGGGGTCGGCTATGTATAAATAGGACATAGACAAAGGTATCCGCTTAATAGGTTGAGTCTTATTGATAATGTTATACTTCACATGGGGATTGGTCTTTATCAAGACAAGATCCCTATTCATTAAGGATTCATTGTCAGAGACTAACGGCGCATGTGTCACTTACATTAAACGAATGGATTCCGGTAAAGATTATTAGAGGTGTTCATTGGAGAGCTGTCCTCTTCCGCATGACTATTGGTCTTATTCAGAATAGATCTCAATAATTGAATTTATTTAGGGTCATGATAATACAGGACAAAGGTCAAATTGGTACGTGAAAATTGGTTTCCACATTAACGTTGACGTTGTCTTCAGTACGAGGTAAAAACGTGTTAGATCTTTCATTTGTCATTAAGACAAGAATCCTTTCGATGTTTTGGTTCATTACAAAATCTAAAGTCAAAGTTACAGTTAATGGTGTATTATAAGGCTTCCGTTCTTTTACATATCTTGACAATCTTCCAGATACAAATTAACGATTGATGTTATCAAAAACCAATTAAGGTTTCAAGATTAGTATGCCAATTGCCAAATATTGTGACAATTTTAGTTTTTGTAAGGGATGTATATGTTTAAAGACCCCTAAATAATTTGAGATACTTATGGCAAGGTAACAATTGTATTTTGCTTAAATCTGGTTATAAAACATGATATTGTACGATGACTTAATTAAATACAGACCGACTGACCAAATTATGCATGCACACATTCTCTTTGATGAATCAGTGCCGTTTCGATTATTTGGAAGGTAGACTGCAAACAAGCTCGTTACTATCTGTCAATAAATTTAAGGTTAATTTACACATTTTTGCTAAGACACAAATTTAATGTTTGAACACAAACATTCTTGTAGACAAACCTTTCATTTTCCATAATAATTGTTTTGAGTTGCATTCGGAGATGACTTTGTACAATTATTAACCTTGATATGACACAGTCTTGAGTGCGACACGCCCAGGTGAACAGGAAAATTGGAGATTACTTTGCTTTAAGAATCAAACGTTTTTTAAGTCATTATCCTGTCATGTTTTTTATCTGTATGTTTTATTCAGCATCAAGTATCAGGTTTATCTTTTACTTTCGTGTTAAACATCGACCGTAACATTTCCTTTCTTTATAACTTTGTCTTACACATCCAGTGTCATTATTTCTTTGTCTACAGCATATTCCCTAACATCAAATGCCATCATTTCTTTATCTATAACGTCAGATTTTCTTTTCCTTTTAGTTATTTTTCCCGAAATAACAAGGCCAACTACAAAACCAACACAAACACAAGCCTCAAGTTCTTTTTTAAATATATTATAATTATTAATAATTAAAATGAGAAAAGTCATATGAATAATCAAACTTCAATTTGAAACAACATATTTGTTATACGATACAACAAAGTGCGTGACTATCACTCAAAACATTAAATCATGATTTACATTTACATGTGCATATATCCACATACAATTTTAACTAGAAAGGACCAGATCATGAAATGCTTTAGCATCATAAAATGTAGGATAATATTAAGAAATGTGTGTGTAAATAATTTAAGCAATTTATTAAAGAAGTTCGCGATTTATAAAATGAATATAGTTTTTAAATCTTGCTAAACTAAGTTTATCTGGTTTTGATGTTTTATACAAATTTTATGATTAAACATGCTCAATAAAAGAAGTATTGCAAACACAGACAATAATTTAAGAACAGGATATGCAAATTATACGCATAGCCGCTCACTAACGGCATGTTTTGAATGTAATCAAGTTGTATATAACATAAACCTAATAGCAAGAGTGTATTGTACACTAGAGTGATCTATATTTATAAACGTCTTTAATATAGGCATAATCTCTCTGATTGGAATTACACGTGTAAACATAATCAAATTAGTTCGCATAAGATTTGAAGAACTACTTTTCAACGATCATTGAGCTAAGTTATCCGGGAAATGACACTCAGGCATTTCATGCGAGATATTACGAACATCTGAAACAAACAAGAACATTTGTTTCTTAGCAAAAACATAGTTCATAATTATAAATAATCAATTGACCTATGCAAATACAAACGTATACTCGAAGTAGTCATGTGCTCCTAAAAGTGATTGCATTTGCTGATCACATAGAAGTAAACACATCCACAGTATCATCCTACGAAATAAAATTGAATTCGATGGTTTGTTAATATGCAATGAACAAAGGAATTAAAACAATAACATTTAAAAGCATTGAAAACCATGCTTACGTTGGACAACATTAACCTGCCCCTCGTGACCTCTATCAGAATAAATAAAACCCCTAGCCTGTTTCTTTTTTTGCATTTGGTTTTGTTTGACTTTAAGGTGCCATAACTGTTTACTAAGCAAGGTACGCTTTAATCGATTTTAAACGGTCACAGAACAAAAACAAATCAATTAATCGTAACGGTATTGTCATGGGCCAGGTTAATTTTGGCGAGAAATGTCTGTTCTACATTATGATAGTCTTATATGTTCCTGGTATTATTAAATATCTTTTTAAGGACATGATTTAAAGACAAGTAAATAAAACCGAACATACTAAAAACCTTACAGATAAGTCACCATTAAACATATACAATTATCATATGCAAATACATAATGTATAATATAAGTACGTAATATTGAAGGACAAATAATTGCATGTGTCTCACACAACTGGCAGACAATATAATAGTTTTCCTTGTATGAAATAGTGCATTTTATTCCAGCTATTTTATTGATAATTTCAACCATACAAATGGAGCCAAATACAGCTAGACAAGAGAAAAATATTATACCTTTCGTTAACGCAAGCATCCGGCATAAAGTTTGCATAAACTAATAACTTGAATATTTAGAAACTGCATTGACCTCTTAAAAGACATAGTAAAGAATTTACAAAAAGTGATTCGGGGAATATTTTTGTTTTATACTTTGATGCCATTGAATATGAAAACAGTGAATTCTAAAACAAATACATCATATCTACAGTCAGTCAATGACATTAACATTCCTAATCGTTTAAATCCACGTGGTGGTTTGTATTAATTTTTCCAATAACTCTTGAACAGAAGTCATCGGAAGGAATACAAAATTGTCGATCATAATGTTTACCACACTGCACTGTTGACTGGTTAGTTTAACACCGAATAAAAAAGCAGCATTAAATTATCATTGCATAAATAACTGACAAAAAGCTTAACGGGACATTTACATATTAGTAGTATCCATCTATTCATCAATTAAATAACAGAAGTAATAAAAAAGATAATTATACTAATAATAACAGATAAAAAGGGGTAATTTCAGAAGTAATAATCCATTAGTATATATGTGAGGCTTGGATAAAGATAGTGCACAAGTTAAAATATTATGTCCCGGAGATCACAGCCACAATGATGCCGTGTTGTAACAAATATATACATATACAGTGGCTGTTGAACCTGTTAATTATTAATATCATAATGCATCCAGAGTTAAATAATTGTTCGTTTTAAAAGTAGTCGCTGTTTGGAACTATTTCACGCAATTTTATTTATAGACATATCATTTAGAAGTGAAAATACACATTAGATATGTGCGAGTATTTCAAATAGCATGACGTCGAAGAAATATATCAATGTTAAAACATAAATTTGTTCTTCTGGGCGTGCCAATGTCACTGTCCATCGTCAAAAACCTTCTAACGTATATATTCCGCGCACAATGTTTTATTCAAATTCCGTCTTCTCTGTCCAATGGAATCAATATATATGAAACAATCAGTCTTGTGACCCGATGACATCAAGTCGTCGCGTGCGAGCCGTCGTATATCGTCAGCGCCTGTATGATCGTCGGGTCCTTCTTTGATCCCTCGAGGAATTCTTCGAATGATAGTTTGTCATCATGGTTCTGAAAAAAAAAACACAGACTCGACGCGTCACTGGCAGAGGAAACAAACATTTGAGCAATAAACAAAGATAATTGTCTCTATTTATATGTTATATTAACAGAACAGCTCCATTGTTAATACAATATCAGGCTTGTTTTTTGGTTCTTTACTGCAAATAACATTGCTGTAAAACACTTGTGTTTTGTCGGCAATAACATAAATAACAGCTCAAAGAGTTTATAAAAAAACTACAAGAACCACACGCACCATTCTACTGGTACTCATGGGCTTATTCTTGTTCATGTTATAAAAATTAAATGTTTAAGACTCCATTTAATGTTATATATTTATCTATTTTGTACATGAGTAATATGTGAACTCAACCACCCAACCATTCACATTCGTCAAAATTTATTTAAAACAAAACTAGATTGGTTAAGAAAATGCCGAATATAAATAATATTTGTACCCCATGTTTATTATTTTAGCCGTCATAGCTCATAAACTGTAAAGCTTTGCTTACGCAATAAAAACGGACGTTTCATATTTACCCTTTGTGATCCATATTAAGTTTACTTTCCATTTGAAGGCGTAAAAGCAATTATATGAATGGCTAATTGGTTGTTATTAAGTGAATGTTTATAATAACTACACTTGGACATCCTTGTTTTTTTTACTTTAATATTCAAAACCAAATAAGTAAGACTCTGTTTGTCTGACTAACTACCGAACGTCCACAAATATACGGTTGCATTTAGGATCTGGATTTTATCAAATTACTAGTAGAGATAATACTATATAGACAGAGAGAAATCTTCACTCTTTTCAGATACATTTGGCCTTTATAGGCTTTTCAAAGCTTGTTTCTTTACTTTAACTCCATTTTCTTCATGTTACTTCACAAAACAATTCAATTGCATATAATATAACAATAAAGATATACAACTTTTTTTAATTACACGATGAAAATGTAGTCAATTTATAGACACAACATTTGCAAAAAAGCCTATTTAGGCCAAATATATCAGAACAATATGTAGATCTCCGTGTCTCTAATAAATTAAATTGTTAAATGACCTACCTTGTCCATCACATCAAATATCTTTTTCACTCTTTTATCTGGTGTATTTTCTTCTTCTGGAAGTTTCAACGTGTTACCCTATAACAGTAAATCGCTATTAATAAAGTACCCCTTCAACCAATATGCATAACAACAGTGCAGTTGTATTTACATGTATTTAACTTTATATTGTCGTCGCAAACAATAATGTACAGTTATTTACTTGCACAAATAATTAAAAACAAGTAAAATACAAGTAAGTCATTGATGTTGATCGTTCTAAATCATGTTGTTGTTGACCTTAATATGAGTGGTGTATAAATGCACAGTATATGTCGACGCCAAACCAACCGATGTCAATGCAACTAAACGATAGGTTAGACCAAATTTATGTTGACAAGGGTGACCTCGCTTGATGTGATTGCTTTCATATGTGCCAATAGAACCCTTTGGCTTTATAGATATTTTGGTAACTGAATGTTTGAACGTTTATAACCTCACTCACCAGGAGATCTCGAAATGATTGTATGGACTTAAAAGCGTCGTATTAATTAACATAATAAATTCCAATGAACAGTTCTTCGAGTTGTGTGCGTCTTTATTCCTGCGAATTACGCTACAAATCTATAGATCACAATGTACTGCCACCCATTTGGTTAAAAACAAGCAAATTGTTCTTTACTCCTGCGAATCACGCTACAATAGTTAATTTTTTATTCAATATTTTCATTCTTACCACCATTTTGTATATGGAATCTACGATATCTCGAAGCTCCTCCCTTGTTATATATCCGTCACTGTCAAGGTCATATAACCGGAACGCCCCTGATAAGTATAACAAATAATTTATTGACTACTATAGCCAATGGAAATGTAATGTCTTTCTTTTTCCATGTGTTTTTGTTTGTCTTTTTAATGTTGCACACGATTATACATCTCAAAAATTGTACGAACACATGTTAGACGTGCATTCACAAAGCTTCGTTATAATGCTCTTTAAGATAATTTATAAATAGACATTTTACACATAGACATTTTAGAAATGCAAGCTTACTATTATATAACGCAAGATTATTTCCTGTTTAATTGAACAAAACGTACCCTAACATGTTCAGTGCACTTAAAGACAAAAACTTTTTTTTAATGTTTAATAATTGGCTGAAACAGATCATTCATAGCAATGTTTCTTTACGTAGTTGTCTAACGTTATACTCGTCAAACTGNGAGCGCTGGAACCGGATTTTGAAGGCCTTTGCAAACAGTTTGGATCCAGATGAGACGCCACAGAACGTGGCGTCTCATCAGGATCCAAACTGTTTGCTATTCTGATAGTATTCTTTGAAAAACAATCAAAGAAAATGCTAATTTCAGAAATTCAGCAGACAACATTTTAGCAGACGACAAATTTCCCAGCATGCAAAGGGTTAAATAACATAATAAATTCCAATGAACAGTTATTCGAGTTGTGTGCGTCTTTATTCCAGCGAATTAAGCTACAGTTGTTAATTTTTAATCAATATTTCCATTCTTACCACCATTTTGTATATGGAATCTACGATATCTCGAAGCTCCTCCCTTGTTATATATCCGTCACTGTCAAGGTCATATAACCGAAACGCCCCTGATAAGTATAACAAATAATTTATTGACTATTATAGCCAATGGAAATGTAATGTCTTTCTTTTCCCATGCGTTTTTGTTTGTCTTTTTAATGTTGCACACGATTATAGATCTAAAAAATTGTACGAAAACATGTTATACGTGCATGCACAAAGCTTCGTTATAATGCTCTTTGAGATAATTTATAAATAGACATTTTACACATAGACATTTTAGAAATGCAAGCTTACTATTATATAACGCACGATCATTTCCTGTTTAATTGAACAAAACGTACCCTAACATGTTCAGTGCACTTAAAGACAAAAACTTGTTTTCAATGTTTAATAATTGGCTGAAACAGATCGTTCATAGCAACGTTTCATTACGTAGTTGTCTAACGTTATACTCGTCAAACTGTGAAAGTGCAACTATCCATGAACACAAATTGGTGTGTACGCACATTGCAATTTTTCCTCTACGTTTCCTCGTGACGTCACAGACAGGGCTTGTAGAAACTCGTGGAATTCTATGTAACCATCCTGCAAAACAAAAGTACTTTCCTTCACAAAAGAAATACGCAAAACAAGAATGTAAATATCAATTAATTTCGTGTGGGTCGAAATCAAAATTGACATGAAACACATGCCTACGTCTACTACTGCATAACCGAGCTCAGCCGCTATGTGTTAGCTGAAACCAAGTGCAAAAAAATAACTGCCGATATTTGCAATAGCTTACAAGTAACATTCAATTAAAGACACGCGTAATCGACAGGTAATCTATCAATAACAAATGTGGACAAATTATATTAAACAACGCCCTGTCGATAAACAAAGCGTAGTTCCTTCTTGGTTAGGAATGCTGAGTTGTAACAAGTTATACACACTCTTTTAAAATACTAATAATGTGTTAAACGGCGGCTGCTAAATTCAAACAACAGAACAACACACATGACATTTCTCAAACAACCACACATTTCCTCGGAACAGACCAACACCAATAAGTCTCGGGACAATAAATGTCAACCAAGCCACTGATGTCCAATTCTTCAGGAGTATCTTATTTATTTCTGCACTTGTATCAACTGGAATGTGGATCCTAGATAACCAGAACGAAAACAAAACAACGACACACATGCCTGTGTGTTATGAAAGTGTAGTAAAGTTGTGTATCGTTCTGAGAAAACTGGGCATAATGCTTGCGCGTAAATTGTCATCCCAGAGTAGCCTGTTCAGTCCGCACAGGCTAATCAGTGACGACAATTTCCGCCTTTATGGAATTGTTCGTTTAAATGATGTCTCTTCTTAGCGAAAATCCAGTTAAGGCGGAAAGTGTCGTCCCGGATTAGCCTGTGCGGACTGCACAGGCTAATCTTGGATGACACTTTACGCACATGCATTTTGTCCAGTTTTCTCAGAACGCGACACAACTTTGGCACACTCAGTGGGCTGTTGAGAAGTGGGATTGTTTCGCATTTGCGTTTCGTATGCATTTATTTTCGAAACATTGACTATTGTAATCACTGAAGAGAATTGCATAATTCAGAAGGCAGATTTGTATGGGTCACACTTTAATATATATGTCTTATATATTTTCAGTAATTTTCATCTGTAAAATGTTTATCAATCTTATAATTATAAAGAAATGGAGAATAGCACGGCACTTACCTTATTTTTGTCAAATACTTTGAAAACGAACGCTGCAAAACGACTTGGATCACCAAATGGAAAGAACTGTTTATAGATTTTCGTGAAGCCCTGAAAATGAGATATAATTGAAAGTAAACGGCTTTTAAGATTGGAGTACATTTTGAGGTTTTAAACCATATCCGCAATTTAAAAAGAGCAATATGTAACTCCGGGTACTTTTTTTTAGTAATAAAGTTCAAGTTTCAGACACTGGAAAAGATTATCTAGGTCACAGTTGAGTAAACTTAGAACTTAGTTTTTTTTGCCAGACATTCAATGCTCTAGAAATGCATATGAAATATACAGGGGTACTTTTTAATGTACATGTACTTTACAAAACCCGAACTCGTGTACTTACATCCAATGTCAGTTTACCATCTGGACAGTCTTTCATAAAACCCTTGTACCTGAAATTGAATGGTCAGCGTGCATATGCAAAAATGCTTATATGTGGACTGTTCTGAGAAAACTGGGCATACTGCTTGTGCGTAAAGTGTCATCCCAGATTAGCATGTGCAGTCCGCACAGGCTAATCAGGGACGACACTTTCCGCCATAACTGGATTTTCGCTTAGCAGAGACATCATTTAAACGAAACGTTCCATAAGAGCGGAAATTGTCGTCCCTGATTAGCCTGTGCGGACTGCACAGGGTAATCTAGGATGACAATTTACGCACAAGCATTATGCCCAGTTTTCTCAGAACACGACATATATCCGTAAATCTTTACTTCAGACCATTGGGCACATTTACAGGTACATTCAAAGTTAATCTACAGCATAACTGCACATACATTTAAGTCAAAGTAAGTGACTAGTGTATTGAAAGTCGTATATATGGATAAAATAACTTGCTTTTATGTAGCTGATTGTACTTTATTGAAGTCATAATTGAACAGTAATTCTACAATTAGTAATTGCACGACTTACCACTGTTGAATTTCAGCTTCAGAAACTGAAACGATAGAAATCAGTTTTATTATAATATAAAATATACATTTAATTTTAATTTTAACTTCATCGGAAAACAAGCGCAATTATAAGGATTTTTATAAATGGTGGTCCATCGTCCCTGCAAGTAAATTGTTTCTCGTGCACGTTACCTAACACTAAAACAAACACATATGCGGTGTTTAGGAGCCTTGCGGCAATTTTGGGTAAAAACACATTCAAATAATATATATTTTTCAAAATTTGTCTTCAAATGATAGAAACAAATAATATGTATATAATCAAATAAAAACACATGGTAACTGGCCTTGTTTTGATTTTATTTCCAATTATGCAACATGCACTTTTGTATTAAACTTGCTAGATTGTGTCAAAATTAAACAAAATATCACCGATAAAAGTTGGAACTGGAAAATATTTCGGTAGTTTTTGTATAATAGTGAAAGTTAAATGACAAAAAATATTTCAAATAAAATGCATTGCATTACAGCAACGTTTAGACTGTTTAAACTAAAAATTGTACACGACCGATAAAACCGCTAAAACTCTGCTCACAACTCATATTTGTTTTCACCTATTTATGCCTAGTGGACTCTCCCATCTTTGTAAATTGGATCAATTTATTTCCAAAATTAGGGATGTCTATTATATTTAGTTCAATATTTAGAATATTTCTTACATAAATTTCTTTAAGCAAACAGCGAAGACCCTGATGAGACGCCGCATCATGCGGCGTCTCATCTGGGTCTACGCTGTTTGCCAAGGCCTTTTTTCTAGACGCTAGGCATACATGTACATGTACATGGGTTAATACCACAATTCCGCCTAGTAAAATGTAAACGTTCGGGAATTGTTTAACACAGTTTGACTACACATAATTTTATTTGACGGTATTATAACTGCTTACAACAAAATATAAACTTAACCATTGAAATAAGATTTCGACTAGATTCACCGCTACAATGTCGGCATTCCAAATGTCCGAAAAAGTGCGTCCTTAATAATGTTGTTTCCTATTTCGTTACAATAATGTCAGTGGAAAACGTGATGAGAAAATAATATACAACATATCTTTATAGTTTAGGTTATTTCAACATACATTAGGCTTTAAGCCCATGAGTACACACATATTACAACAAAATATATATTAACAGATGGTCAATGACGTACATAACTTTTAACAAAACCTAGATCAAAATAGTATTACAACACATGTGTATACACTTTATCGTATTATATATATGATATGAATCCTCATTTATTTCGAAATATATATGCATGGACAAGACAGTTCTGGAGTGTACCTAAAACTTAGCAGTTAAACACCCCAATATCCGCATAATAGCAAAATGTTGGTGATAGGGTAAAATATCCTCAAAATATGGCGCAACACCCCTTAAGAACTATTGCTGTTCATTTTATCAATTTGTTCTAATGAAAAATTAGTTACATAAACAAAGCAACTTATATTTTAATACAATATCTTTACTTACTAAAGGGCTAATACAAGTTAAGGTAACTCAAGATATTAACACATTGTGCTAATTTTGTGTAATGCATTTACTCCATCGTTCTTTATATCAATATATATAGTACATATTTGAGGAAAGGTACGACAGTTGCGAGAAAGCCTCTGAAATTGCGCACAGTTTTGTAATTTTTAACTCACGGGATTTCGTATTTGTCTACGGGCTAGATAAAATGATGCTTTCTTGGCGTGGGTGCAGCTTAATGGAATATTTGTTCTTTTTATTGTGACAAATGATGCAATTAGTGGGAAAATATTGTGGTTTGTATCATAAAATGTATTATTACGATGCGAATTTATCTTCATCCGTCGTATCCAGTGTGCGATTGAGAACATTTGTATTGAAATAGTTGTCTGTTTTTCAGCTACCAATTTCTGGAATTTTGTATCACATTTATCAAATGTGTTTGTTCATGGTACAACCCATGCCTTGTATCTACAGTTTCATTATTCCCATATATTTGTACGAAATATGGCAATATCAACGCCCGTCTTTTCCACACATATTCAATTCCTGCCTAATCATGCAACAACATTAGTCATGTACATTTACAATCATACATTTTTATGTATTCATCTTACTCCAAAAAGCTTTGATAAAACCCTTTTGTGGATACACAATTATGTGTTCACTAAACGATTTATACATTCAGTATAGTCCATGCGAGTGAAGTGCATGCGAAATGAGATTTCACGTTTTTTAAATGAACGCATTCTCAGTTGCATAATATAGAAACTTTGTACATGTCTGGCTATCCTAATATAAAACTACACAGCCAAGCGAGACAATTTTTCGACTTTGTCTCCACTGTATCTAATACCAATAACTGTATTTACATGTATCAAGATTCAAGAATCGCATTTCCAACATAATTCCATCATTTTCTAATTCTCATTAATTTGTTGTGATCAATTGGTAGTCATCTTCTAAGTTAGTACAAATCATGCTCCGGTGTTAAAACTTGTCCCGCCATGTAGTTCACTTTCTTCCCCTTAATGTTTAAGAAAAAACATGAAAAACGGGTTTTCTGCGTTTTTTTTTTAGATTTGATATTTTCTATATTACTTCATACGCTGGTCCTCTTTAATAATTTATGTTTACAAATCAAGTCCTTTTGGTCAAAATCAGTTGCATCATCGATGTAACTCGGTTCCCTTAAATGTATATGATGCAACTTTAAACAAAATGTTCACCTTACATTGAAAGGCCCAACGTTTTGGTATTTGGCATGAAACATGATATTGTGTCTTTCTACCAAGCTTGTTAGAGTAAGGAACCATATAAAAACACCATTTTTACACGAAAAACACAAAATCTATACATAACAGTGAATTTCCTACATTTCTTAGGTGAGCGACCCACGAGATAACAGACAGCTTCTATACTCCTCATTTACCAATATACACATTTGTCTTTGCTGTGAAGAATGCTTAAGTCGTTAACCTGTAAAACTATTTCCGGAGACCTCGTTGGATAATAGACGACCTTTCACGAGATTTTACAACAATTGTGTTCACTTTTAATGCTTCACCGATATAAATAAGGATTATGTTGCCGAAAGATATATGTTAAGCATTAAACACGTTGTTATTATTCCACTTAGCGGACCGACACTTATTGTTCGTGCTACCCCTGAAACCATTGATCACACAAATACTCACACAATCCCGTTTTTATTCTCAGACTGCATAAAAGTGTCAACTCCTAAACATGCTATCAATCACTGCAGGATATTGTGCGATTGCCTCCCATTAAAATGTATCCTGTTTCGCAATCACACATGCGAACTTGCATGACTGTTTTTGGCGCATTTGCTTTATTTGTCAAAAAGAACGCTATGCATGCTGTAGTTAATAAAAATTGTGTGGATTATTTAAAAGAAAAAATGCATACATTTCATCATAATGTTCACGGTATCATTATTGTAATTTAAATAACAAGTTTTTGTAACGATATCATTGTTTCAGAAACAAATATTATATTATATTATATTATATTATATTATATTATAAACATGTAAACAACTGCAAACAAAACAATCAAACGAATATATTTACTTAAAAATAGTTCATATGGTTGTTACGTCGTTTAATGGGATCATTTGAACTGTATGTGATATATGACGTTGGAAAAACAATATATACTTGCATAAAAACAATATATACTTGCATAAAAACAATGTATACTTGCATAAAAACAATATATACTTTCATAAAAACAATATATACTTGCATAAAAACAATATATACTTGCATAAAAACAATATATAATTGCATAAAAACAATATATACTTGCATGAAAACAATATATACTTGCATAATAAACAATATATACTTGCATAAAAACAATATATACTTGCTTAAAAACAATATATACTTGCATAAAAACAATATATACTTGCATAAAAAACAATATATACTTGCATAAAAACAATATATACTTGCATAAAAACAATATATACTTGCATAAAAACAATCAAAGACTCGAGGCAGGGAACATCAAAGTATTTAACGCTTATCCAATTATGCCAGGCCTGCTTAATATTTATATTAACAGACAGTAATGGAACTTATATATACGAGACGTTAGAAGTTAAAAGCTTTTCCTTTAAGGTTTGGCTGGTACTAATGTTGCATTATTGACAACACGCCGCGGGCAATTGGCTTTCATCACTATGTGTAAATAATAGTGCACAACACATGCATATTGAAGAAATACATAACCCTTGTATATTTGTATATAAAAGTGTATTCATACGTTGTTAAAAAATCATAATGAAGTTACTGAACAATTATTTTTTTAGTTAAACTAAATCGTCAATGTTAACCAGTCCATCGGGATTGTACACCGGGGTCTCGAGAAAAAAAAACAATTTTGTCAATGGGCCTTTACGGAACGTGTTAGTTGCTAACATTACTTGGTGTACATGATCACGTATAGACATCCTTTTAAAGACCCAAAAATAATTACAGATTATAAAATTCAAATTCAACTGGCAATTTTGTCAATAGCAAATTGGTATTTACATGATATTTCCATATCCGTTTTGTTATTCATCTCGTTAATTTACACTTTTGTTTCACATTAAAAAAATTGACGAACATTAAATTTTGACTCAAAATAAAATTCCGCAATCCACGCACATGTCTATGAAACAGTGTTATTAGCAGTTCTCATACACAGTGGATGGATAAATGCGAACAACGCGATGTTAAAATGAAAATGAATGTTATTATCGAACCACTCGACAAAATGTAAAAGTGTGATTGCTACAACTGTTGTCAAAACTGGCTACAATAAAGCTATTTACAAACGTCAAAGATACATTGCTGACAAATGTGCGACCCAACATCTGCGTCTGCAGTTACCAATAATTATTTTCGAAAAGATGTCAATTATTTCTTTTAGACCACCAATTAAGTGTTCACTCAGAAGCCAAAACGCGATTAAGCCTTGACAAACTTCGTTAAAAACTGTGTCAGCTAATTGATTCGTATACAGACACATTTCTGCTTGTTGACGCTTTGACGGAAATTCCCCTAGATAACTTCTCAATTAACTAACTTTTGTTTAGTATAGTTCTTAGCGAATTTAACGGTGGTAGTTGATGAACGTGAACAGTTACTGCTTGTAAGTATTATACAGTTAAAGACTAGAATATAAAGAAGAAACAAAAATGCATCGACATATTGAAGCACGTTGGGGATCAACCGTTTAAACTGGTTTTAACTCCAAAGATTTAGTGACGATACGTGTATTACGTGGTGTTACCCTCGTAATTTATCCTTTAATATGGACGACTAAAGAAATCAGCCAAACAGTGCGATTAATACTTAACATATAATGAAAACAACATTCTATTGCTCCACGAGTTCATTTCGAATTGACCATGTTTTCCTATACGTACTGTAAGTGTTGTACAATCTGAGGCTGTTAATACGCTCTGGAATATACTAAATTGTTAGAATAAAATTTCGATGCACCCTGAAAAGCCATTAACACATTCCGTTAGAATTCAGGTCAATATATGATTGATTACACCCTTGAGGAACTATTATGTTCTATCTTCGACCTAGATCTACATACCACTGTATCACGTTGCACTATATAATGAAGCATGGTATCATGATACCTTGAATAGTGTGTGCCAGTAAAGTTTGTTTCTTTTATTCTGGACTGTTGTACGGAAGCAGTATCTCATCGTTAATTTTGACTAAAATTGTTATCGGCAATGAACATAAAACTGGTTTTACCAAATAACACATTAAGTTGGGATCCCCATATACTGAAGTCGTTTCTTCACAAGAAAATTCGTACACCTCTATACAGAATTATAGTTACTTTAAGGTTTTATGTCAATATTTGAGTCATTGCAAGATAACGAACCGAAACGAACTATTGAGCTTACTTGGTATGATTTTAAAAATGACTTTTCCCCATACCCGAGCCTGATTAAAAAAAATTCCTCGCGTTACAATTGGGTTTAACCTACACATGACATTCACAAGCAAAGTCCTTCCATATCTTAAAGGATTGATATTATGAACTTTTTCTTATTTTATGCAATGTCGAGTGATTTATTTTTATATTCAAACTAAGTATAAATAAATTACTGTAAACATTTAAAATTAAATGTGCTGTAACACAGGGATATGTTAGAGCCATTGAACTCGGAACAAGCCATATCTCTGAGCAGAGGATATTGTTTTAATCGAACCTTTGAAAACAATTTCATTTATTTAAACTTCATGTATTCGCCCAGACTTTTGTTGCAGGAACGCTTTAAAGTGAACAGTTGGTTAGACACAGGCGCTCTCATTTCAAAGTAATAACTGTTTATCTTCCTCTGCTAACAAAAGGCAGATGCTGTTATGGGACGAGGCCGATTTCTTGGCATTTCCAAAACAAAACCCGCTAATTGAAGTATTGTGGTTTCCTTCTTATTCACTTACTTGTGATATCGGGATTCCTTCTTTATCTTAAATTTAGAGTTAAAAATGTGGACATTATGAACTTATGGTGTACAAGTACTTTATACGTAATCAGCAATGACATATCCTGTTGATAAATAGTTCGGGTTACAGGTTGATACAATTTGTAAATACGATTAGTCGCTTGCAAAACTTAGATTGAATATATAGTAATCAAGTCGTTCTCAAGCGATCAGAAACCGAACTTAATCCTTTGATTTACCTTTTATATAAACAATTAATGTTGAACATTGTTTCCATTCAGTAACCCATAACATTTGAATGTGTTATAAACATGTTGTACCCGATTCTCTTCGTTTACCAACAGTATGCAGAAGCTTTCAGAGCAAACAGTTTGCCATACCACCTTCCAGGCATGCAATTCAAAACAATTTAAAAACTAAGTTTTGAAGTTTTCAACTTCAATCGATAAGACTAATACCATTTCCGATATTTTAAGAAAAAGAGAAACGAATAATTACACGCATATTAAACGAAATTGCAGTCGGCTCACATATTTACATAATATTATAACATTAAACATAACGAAAATAGAAACATACTATTACAGTATAGTAGTAGGGATACAAGGAAAAGTTGAAGCATCCCAAATTCACACTATGCAGTATGGCTAAATAACACACACAAGGGCCTTACTAAAACTCAAAAGGCAAATCAATTTATGTATTATTGAATATATAAGAAAAAAAGAAACTCCATACACATTTTCAAGATTGACATTTTTATTGATATTATACAACATATGACAGTTCATATAACACGAGAAAATCGTTGCATATTTTTTTTATGCACGGCCTTGACGGCAAACATTAATCACTTTTTATAACATCATTCTTATTTTAGATCATATATTAATGGCTTACTACGTTAATCGCCTATATAATAATATATTGCGGTATTGTTTGAGTTCTAAGTATAGTCTGTATTATAAAATGTAAAACGAATTTGTGTATTGTCTGTTGTTAATTATGGGCTATGTGTGAGGCTCGGCTAACCCACAATCCAGTTTAAACCCACACTGACTTTCGTTGATCGTTCAAATGTGGCGATCCCAGTTGAAATAACTTAATTTTAACTGTAAGTGTTCAGATTAAGGACAAGTAAATGATAACATTAATTTCTATCCTGATTGAGTTTCGAAAGTGTCATTGTCTTCTATATATATTCTCAGGTCGATGTGTTGATCGGAACAAATATGCTCGGGTATATCCATTCAGTCATTCGCTATTGGAATATGCTTGATTGAGAAATCAATGTTGCAACAATATTTACTCGGGATTTGTTTCAATAAGATTTAAACATATCATATGAAAAATCTGCGGTAACATACACATGTAATACACTGAAATTTAGCGCCTTAGATTGTTATATTCACATATAAAATATCAAGTCAATTTTCAAGTCAAGTAAATTATATTGGCAAATACATTTGTACATAGCCAAACAACANTCATTAGAACTGGTTCATGTATCACTGAAGAATATTCTATTTTAATTGTGCATATTGTTCCAAACTATATATATAATGCTTATATAAGGAATTATTCTTTAACATTACCCCACCCACTTCTCACCATTTCAGAAAGTGATATGTCCTTAAACCCACACTGACTTTCGTTGATCGTTCAAATGTGTCGATCCCAGTTGAAATAAGTTAATTTTAATTGTAAGTGTTCAGATAAAGGACAAGTGTATGATAACATTAATTTCTATCCTGATTGAGTTTCGAAAGTGTCATTGTCTTCTATATAAATTCTCAGGTCGATGTGTTGATCGGAACAAATATGCTCGGGTATATTCATTCAGTAATTCGCCATTGGAATATGCTTGATGGAGAAATCAATGTTGCAACAATATTTACTCGGGATTTGTTTCAATAAGATTCAAACATATCATATGAAAAATCTGCAGAAACATTCACATGTAATACACTGAAATTTAGCGCCTTCGATTTTTATATTCACATATAAAATATCATCCTTATAGTAATATTTGGTAATGAACAAGGGAATCTTAATTACACAGCTTTAACTTCAAATTTACTGTCGAGAGTTCAAATAATGTAAATTAATTTAATATTCGTGGTCATAAAATTGCGTGTTTTGTTTAAAAAAAGACTTTTTCGTGGACAAGTAAATTTGTGGATTTCTGATTTTGGACATAAAAAATGACAAACATATTTTTCGAACATTTTCTGATGTTTTTTTGTTTAAAATTCCAACGAATAATAATGATTTTACAGTAAAATATTAACGGATTTTGTACGCATTGCATACTATTGATTATACTAAAATACGTTAAACATAATTGTTTAACTGTCAATTATATAATCAATTATAATAAGTCAATGCATCCACGTCCAAAACCAAAACAACGATCGGAAAGGTTTGACACATTCATCACTTTGATGCTTACATTTGGTTATAATGTAATAAAGGATCTGCTTAACGCTGTCTCATTTGAATAAATACTAGCTTTTATGTAGAATTTTTCGCATATTTAAAACAAAAATAGAAGCATGTTGAGTTTTCACTATTATGTTCACGTTTTATGAACGATTCACATATTTATAACCAAAATAGTTTGGCAAACACAAAAAACAACACGAAGACACTTCTTCATCGTCCTTGAGTTTCAACAGTTGTTTCAGCAAGGGTAACTTCAGATACCTTCCATTCTTTATAAGCATTATGGTAAAAATCAGGCGGACAAGATTTCTAAATTCCTGGAAGAGATTAATATGCATTTTAACAGGAATGTAATACAATCTTATCTGATTGTCTGGTGGTTTGTGAATGTCACAATTGATAAACAGTTGTTTTGAAAGTTAACGCTTTCATAGTTGGTATTTCCGATCTAGCGATAACTATCACCAATGTAACATAATCGAGTCAACGGTCATGCAGAAAAGATGAATATTCTTATTTTATCTAAGCTAGCGTAAGGCTGTAGGACATGTAACGGAACGGCGTTGATTACGCGTGTGTCTTGTCATGTGCATTTGTTTTGTGTCTCACTGTTTGGCGATTGGTTCCTTGCCACAAATTAAGGACCGCATTGTGTATTATTGTTTGTTTTTTACTGGTGCAGCTGAAGTTGAACGTTGTGTGTTTTTGATACTGCAGTGAAATTATTAAAATATGTCAACTGGTGTTAATGTCATCTAAAAAAATAAATGTCGCTACAAATTTGTCCACACCATTGGTAATTAAAACAGAATCAACTTATAAGGTTTTAGTGTTAATATTATATTGGTAATGTTTCTTTCAAAATAGGGCTTCGTTTATATATCAAACGCTGTGAAAAGTTTAGTTTAGCATCTGCCATAATAAGTGTATATCACCTGATCACATTTTATTGGTGTGGTTCCACAGGCTTAAATGCTGTGTACCTTTAGGTTCTTTATAGTTTTACATATAATTAAAAGGAATAATGTATGTTAGTCGATTCCTGACGATAAGCATCCATCGAGACGCATATAAATGTGCAAAACCAATTTTCCGACCCTGGCAAATAAATAAAGACATAAGACTGTGCTGGTGATTGCCATGATTATATATTCAAGTCCATGTAAGGGATACTATCATTTGCACATACACGAAACATTTGAAAAACTGTTATATGTACAAACATAAAGAACAAAATGCACTAAACTAACAGTATAGTACATTTTTATACTGTATTTGTAGTTTGAAATATTTATAAAGATTTAAATGGAAATACAAGTAGATGTAATTTCTATATAAATACTAACAAAACACTATATTTAATATAAACAATTAAATATAATTATACATACTAGTATAGTAGCGCAACTTTAGGCATTCTTTTAAAACACACTTGACCGTATTTAAGCACATTCTGAACTGAACATTATGATAACATTGCAATTATTACCGAATATTTCATGTTATGTCCTTTCATCTCCGATCGCTCTAAATACGATTTCGCTAAGGCCCGTGTCCATGCGTATTTTAAATAAATACTATATGGGCGTTTGAGTAGGAATTGAAGTACATTAAGCAAGATAATCTTCAAGGGCGTTCCCTGGAGAATCAGTCATAGTCTCTTGTACAACATATTTCAGCGCATAAATGACATTGACAAATTTGCAGTCTCATAAACGTTTGATTTATGGTCCCAAAGAAATGTTTTAACTCACCGTTACAACGGTAACATGGATACATTAAACGTTTTTACGGACGACCATAAATCGGTGCATAAGCCATAATTCTCCGTAAAATATTGCAATACTTGTTTATTGATAAATGTCAACGAAACCTTAATTCACTAGAAAATTTATAGGAATATGATATTTTTTAATATTGTTTGTTTTGCTTATTGTCAGTTCTAATTACAGAATTAAAACCTTGTTCTGAATTTTTCACTTCTTTTTCACCAACATTATATTGTAATTAAATTATTTATTATTGAAAACGTCTCCATTTCTTACATCATGATAGTGTGATACAAACATATTCTGCCGAAATACATCGTTTTGATATGTGTCTGATTGTTGTTGAATACTGATCGAATACATATGCATCGTGTTCTGAGAAAACTGGTCATAATGCTTGTGCGTAAATTGTCATCCCAGATTAGCATGTGCAGTTCGCACAGGCTAATCAGGGACGACAAATTCCGCTTTTATGGAATTTTTCGTTTAAATGATGTCTCTTCTTAGCGAAAATCCAGTTTAGGCGGAAATTGTCGTCCCTGATTAGCCTGTGCGGACTGCACAGGCTAATCTGGGATGACAATTTACGCAAATGCAGTATGCCCAGTTTTCTCAGAACAAAACACATATGGTCTAGAAATAAATAGCATTTTACCGTGACTACTTTGCACTCCTTTATTTCAAACATTATTACACACTAAAAAGGGTAAACTGTATAAAATAGCGACATGTCTGAAGTAAACATGTGTTAATAACTTTTCCAGTAACTGAATTTGTTTAAAACGTACATAATCAAATATAAAAAAGAATCATGATACTAAATACTAGAGTTTACAAAATCATTTAAAAACAAATAACTGCTTAAAGAATAAAATTAAAATAAAGGCTATTATTCCTGCACCGTCGTCATTTAAAGTACTTGCAATACTTACAATGTGTTGTATTTCTCAGATATGGAATAAGTTCCGGGCTCAGTTTGCTATAACGTTTACCCATTGTACGTGAGAGAATTGCAACACAAAATCATCATTATTTTAAGGTCCACACACTTGTACTAAAATCCATAAACGTACAAACTCAACAACGTTATACTTGAACTGTGTGGTACTAAGACACATATATTTACAAATCGCAATTATTGCATTCGGCATTGATTTCGACTGAGAAGAATATTAAACGCAAAGCAATGCATCTACGCTGCTAGTGTTTCTGTTATCAATGCAAGTGTTAACCGAATAGGTGTATCCCAGGTAAGATAATCGTCTCGTGGTTTTGGCAAATATATGACAGGTATTGGCCTGGAAATTTTTGTTAAGTGCAACATAAAGCAAGATACCACTGCAATAAACAAAAGCGTGATTTCCAGCTGCAATTTAGGAAACGAAATACGTCATCTTGCATTTAAGAAGTATTTTTAATGCGTGTGCAATATAGGTGTAAATATATTGTAATCGGTTTGTATCGTAAACGTCACAATTTTAATTGATTTGTTGTTTTGTAGATCTATACTTACAGCAATCAGACTATACACTTCATTGGAAAAACAACAACACAGGAAATGTTTTATAAAGTATATTCGATGTATTTGTTTGTGATTGTGCACAAAATCAAAGGTTGAAATTATCGTAAGAAACCAACATTACACTATATGTATGGCATTTGAATTTTGATATACCGTTTCTGTACTGATAACTTATCTTCGAAACAGTGTTTACTTATGGAATATAAGTGTTCATTATATCCTATTTTCACACAAAAATAATTAGCTTTATTGTAAATATGCTGAAAAAGTGCCACGACCTGTTTTTTACGACATGCTTTATTACGCTGTCATAAGAGTGCCAACAATGTAGTGTCAAACATTAATCATTTCTTAGCAAGGAACATGTTTGGCGAATGTTTACAAATCCAGGAACGAAAACCAAACTGAACTGACTACGATTGGTATCAACAGCAGCGCGTGTTTTGTGTGTTTTCGTGTTCAACAATGAGGTATGACAAAAAATATCTTCTCCGGATAAAGAAGGATTTGGCTGACGTATTTTCAAGTCAATTAACCGTTAATAACTCTCTATTTACAGCAGGCAGAAATAACTTCTGCCTCGATATCAATGCAGGGGACATAACAATTGTTTAGCATCAGCTCTTCAGCACATTACAGACACTACACGAGAAAAGTATCCGTTATGTTAAAGTAACCATTATTTCCATAGCTGTGTTTAAAAATGTTGGATCTTTAAACATAACTTGTTAATATACAAAGAGAGAGAGAGGCAGAGAGAATTGTAGAATATTAATTATACCATAACGCACATAAAGAAAAACACTGTGTTTCTTACACCTAAATAAACACTGCACGACTCTTCTATTTTAGTTACGTTCACATGCTGGTAAACATGTTCGTCAAATTGTATCGTTCGTGCACCATGCTTCATTTGCCGAAAAAATGCATGAACTTTTGAGGTACACGCGACGTTTAAAAACACACACCAATAGATGGACGGTTCGTCGAACGGAGAAGTGAAGGCAAATCTACTGGTCCCATCTTAATTGGGGGCATTACAATCAACAATACAATGTAATCTGATATTATATACATTCGTACAGATATATATTTTTGAGTGGAAAACAACAATATCTTACCAAAACGATATCACTTGTTTATTTGTTAATGAGCAACAAATGATACAAAATAAAAAAGGCGTATTTTCTTTCTCACTTCTTGTCTTTTTCTTTCGGAATTAATAGTTTGTAATTTGGCGTTGTTGATGTAAAAAGAACATATCATTAAAATAATAATAATAATCTATATAATAACACATTATTTGTGCAATATGTGGTCACGATTTAGATTATTATGTACTTTAAAGTTGCCGATGTAAATAAGGAGCATCATTTGTAGTATATTCATATGATATAAAGTGTACAATATCTCAGTTGCCAAAACAAAAGTTCCTTAACCGTTTTATAATAAAAAGATTACAAATACACTCATAAAAACACGAAGTACGCAACAAGTGTGGCCATTACTTTCTGGAATATTTAAACATTTCAAATTAAACGTAACTACACAACTGTCGCCATTTGGAATCGTTTTGTTTAAAAAAAAAGAGTCTGCATCAATACAAACTCCAATGACCAATGAAACTAAAACACATGATAATATGTGATTAACCTTTGGCGTATCGTCGATTTGGTTTTACCAGTCGCTTGGCACACAATCAAGAAAATATCGGTGTTGGCTAAAGCGTTACATAACATGTCAAAACAGACGCGTTGCATAACATGTCTAAGATGTGAAAATTGTACTTTACAAAAGCAACCTTGACAACAATTCACATTTTGTCGAGATATGACTAATGTTATGTTTCATTGCATAACGCATGTGCTTAATGTACACATAATCAGATGGAAATATATTAAGTCGCTGAAGGTTTTTTTTGTTTAAAATTGAAATATGTGTTCATTAAAATTACCAGTAAGGACCAGCCTGTTTTTACCCTTTAAACGCCTTCTCCCGATCCTATATACCATGTATTTCGCATGAAGGCAAACGGTGCTTTTAGCCGTAAAAGCCTAATTCAAATTTAACATTCGACCTGCCGCTCTGTTGGCGAACACCATAACATAACGATAAGCCCATAGATGCGTTATAGGTGTGAACACATCCGTATTTTGCTTAATAAAACGTGTTTAGATGATAGGTTTCGCAACGACTTTGAACAAGAAACAACAATATTGTGTAGTACATTTAGCTTCTAAAAACTGCGCAGAATCCCGGAATCGTAACTTTCTTTGGTAAGAAGTACATTGATATCACTTTATCATCAAGGTTTGCGAGGCCAAATACGTATCCTCATTCAATTTCATACTTGTATGGTATCCTAGCCACATAACCAATTTGCTTATCTGCAATTAATTCTTATAATAATGTGCTCCAAAATGTGTTCTAGACGATTCTTAGGTTTATACGTATTTGTTGAGTTATAAAATGTGGTCTAGTCGATATCGGGGTTTATACGTATGTGTAAAAAAATACATGAAGTTATTTTGTTTATTATATAGATACTAAAGCATCTTTCCGCCCCTTGTTACCCTCTGTCCAATTGAACAAAAAAGGTAATATTTCGTCGTTTAGTTTTACAATTGTGTATGACATTTAACACAGCTAATGTACCAAATTCCGTTTTGAAACTGAGAGTATCCAACCGTTTTAAATATAGAGAACCATTTGAGAAGACTTTTTGTGAAGTTACCATTTACGTTATTAATAACAAATGAAAGCCAAATGCATGAATGTATTGTGGGCTAATTTAAAATAATGATTAAAATGATGCAGCGATTGAACTCATTCTAGAACTGTGTTCGTCACAGGAATACATATGTCCGTTTCATGTACAAGTGTACCTTTAAATAAATGCTCACTACATGACGTTCGTATCTTTTATTGCCAAAAAAAAACAACACTGATCCATAGACATTCCAGTAATCCGCCTAAGGCGCGTCGAATTCCAGATAATCAATCATTGTTATGTGCTGTGTAACATACACTTTATATATCGTTAACTTTAAATTAACTTGGTTCATATCCCTTCGGAGTCTGTTTAGTAGGCATAAGAATGATTAATGATTTATGTGTGCAGCAGACATCATCGTGTTTCTTTCTGAGTGTAGTATTTAAATATGTTTTTGAGTATTCGTTTAGGTTTATTGAGGTTCATGAATAAACATTCATATGATGAATTTGTTTGGTATCAACGCAAGCCACTTTTTTCCCATCGTCGTATATTGTCGAAATAATCACCCACCTCTCGAACAGAAAACGTATCTGTATATTTGCAGTCTTATTCTATTTCTTATTTGTCTAATAATTCTGTCTTATTATGTGCGACGGAGAAGATAAATTTCATGGATGTTGTGGTCAACACATGTTTGTTAATATTCTACATGCATAACCATTCATACGGAAAGATTACTGACTCTCGATGTATTAAATAAAAAATGTTGCGAATTTTATTATCTTTGCCATCGGAGAAAACTATAAACATTGTGTATATTCGCTTGAATTGAACAGTATTTCATAAAATAAATTATAAATTTCACTGAAATCATATAATGCATCTATATAGTTAAACAAAGATTATAATAAATAGGTAACATTTTATTTGGATAATAACACTTATACATTACAAGGTTCTGATTTAATATGGTCATGCAATCAGGTATTTTAACAGATATTCGAATTTTCTATATTCCACTGAAAAGCTTCTAATAAATAGTCAATTTTTATATTGAGAGAAAAAGTAATTTAATGCAATTTTCATTGTTGAATATAATATAGTCGTTAAATAAGGCTGTTTTAACAGATTGCATCAGTTTTAGTATTATCAAGTAAACAACAACCAACATACCTACATACATATCATAAAATTATATATTTTGATTTTTTTTCTATTAGACATATCGCCGAAATAAATCATTAACGTTTGACTTCAAATGTAATGTTTTTTATTGTTATGTGCTACACATACATCATTTACTAAAACTCAACAAACATAAATCCGTTTTCTGCGAGAAAGAACGTCGTTAAATTCTAGTTAACAATGGGAACATACTGTTACATGTCAGATCGCCTCAGAAGATAGTCTGGCAACATTTCGGTGGAATAAAGAAACACCTTCGAGACATAATGTATCATAATCCAGAAACAGTAAGTATGTTCAACATGCATCGCTCTTGAACATTTATAATGTAGCACGAATTCTGATAAAATCCGATAAAGGTAATTTCGTGTTTTCGAAAGGACAATGAACGGAGAGTATGTACAATTCTCCGAACTAATACATTCAATTAAGTATTTCTTTCAATTTCAAGTAATGTTTCAAAATTGGAAATGCCAAATCGAACCCTTTTTTTAGCAAATCAAAAGAAACTATCTTGTAAATAGTTCGGGTTTTAAATTGATTATTTTGAGAAGCACACTGTGCTTAGTATATTCTTCATTTTTCTCTCTGAATCTACATTGATATGTATGAATTCCAATTATCCGCGCAGAGAATTTCAAATACCCATTCCAATATGTGGTGTTCCTGTTATTTGTAAACATACCGAGTGTATTCGTCATAGTTAAATTAAATTGCTGATACCACTGTAGTATTATGTTTCTGCTCAGTTAAAAGTAGTATTTTTAAATTAAGCAGAGGTTAACAGTTTGTTTATATTCTAAATTTGATGACAAGAAGACGGTCTCTGTCAATAATTTCATTTCAATTAGTTTAACTTTTCTATTTACATGTTCCTACACAGCAATGATTTTGCTTGACAAAATTAACATATTTTTTCAGAGAACAGAAGAAACATAAGCATGCGAAATCTACAAAGGCAATTCAAGTACAAACATGTAAATAGTTGCTATTGCGTTTATAAATAAAGAAATAATGAAACTCAGGAACATTTAACTTGGAGATAAATTGCTGTTACCACCAACAAGTACGAAACACACGGCCAAACACAAACACGATTAAAGATGGGTGCCACTATCCTGGAACTATCAATAAAAGCATTAGAGATTAAAACAGGTGTAAAGACTAATCCAACTTTAAATGTAGCACATAATTTATAACAAAACGAGGAAAGAAGGCTTAATTGAATCACTGATTGTTTAAGAACATATGCTCAATATCCGTCTTAAACGACCACAGCCAAATGTACCGATGCAGAAAGAAAAGGAAACCCTGCTCAAAGGTATGACGTGAATATATATTACTTAATATACTTTTTAAGTGACAGTGGGCCGTACGTATCGGTGAAACTATTAAGACTATTTCGGTAATATGTTTGAAATTGTTTCAATGCAAAGAGAATAAGGTTTATTTTTTAAGCCATAAAACTATTTAGATAATGTTATAATGATAATATAAAACGTTACATAAAAACAAATCATAGTGAGATTATTTCTAAAACAATAACAAAAGAATATATACAAGAAACATTATATATCTTAAATAAAGATATAATTAGAATTTCGTTGTTTTTAGCGCTCACGAAGTTTAACGCTGCTTAATACATGTGTGTATACTGTTACACATCGATACATTTTCAATATGTCGGTTGTGTATAGAAATAAGCACGCGACATAATGAGTTATAATCCAGAATGCGATGCTATGTCGAATACTCTGAAGGTCACATTTCGCATCCAATCTTTATGAAAATTGATCAGAAATCTTTCGCCAAATTGCTGCAGTACAATATATTATTATCCGCGTTATTTATTAATGAAATATTTCGGATGAAATCCATTATGTGGAAAAATACTGAAGATAACAGTAATATTGCTGCTGGCAAACATCATTGATTTGAAATTAACTTCTGTTTTACGGCTATCTGTAAACTAGATGGCAGTGTGTATTTCGTTGAGTTTTAAATTCCACAATTTTACTATTCATGTATTTAGGATCGATATAATATATATTTTATTATATTTATGATTATAATATCATTATAATTATGATAATTATTCTTATTATTCTTATTCTTATTCTTATTATTCTTAGTATTCTTATTCTTATTCTTCTTCTTCTTCTTCTTCTTCTTCTTCTTCTTCTTCTTCTTCTTCTTCTTCTTCTTCTTCTTCTTCTTCTTCTTCTTCTTCTTCTTCTTCTTCTTCTTCTTCTTCTTCTTCTTCTTCTTCTTCTTCTTCTTCTTCTTCTTCTTCTTCTTCTTCTTCTTCTTCTTCTTCTTCTTCTTCTTCTTCTTCTTCTTCTTCTTCTTCTTCTTCTTCTTCTTCTTCTTCTTCTTCTTCTTCTTCTTCTTCTTCTTCTTCTTCTTCTTCTTCTTCTTCTTCTTCTTCTTCTTCTTCTTCTTCTTCTTCTTCTTCTTCTTCTTCTTCTTCTTCTTCTTCTTCTTCTTCTTCTTCTTCTTCTTCTTCTTCTTCTTCTTCTTCTTCTTCTTCTTCTTCTTCTTCTTCTTCTTCTTCTTCTTCTTCTTCTTCTTCTTCTTCTTCTTCTTNTTGTATGGAGAAACATATTATGATGATTCATTATGCAGAACACAATAACGTATAACATGTCAATATTATGTATTCGAATCAAACCGCGTTCATTTTTTCGAATCATGTATTTAACTAACATCAATAACACTGATGAGCTTGGTTATGCAAAAAGTATGTTGAGTAATTTGTGAATATAACGATATGTTCAAAGTGCTAAATATCAACTTAACTTAGATAAGAAACATGTATAATTATACCACCCTTATTTTTCAAAAACATAAGCACGTCAAGTAATCGTACTTATTATGCTATTGATAATTTTAGCAGCAACATTACTTTGAACTTAATTATTTCCGGATGCATGATTTTTAAAAAAAATGGTAAATACTTTCGTTATCGTTAGTTTATAACGTTTCCTACGAGTGTGTGCGATTTTGTATTCATAATCATTAATTGTATTTGCATCCCTTTCATCAACTTCTATTTTTAAGTGTCGCTGTAATGGCTTCACTCGAAAAATCAATGAGGTTTTATATGTTTTCTTCATCTTCAATTGATTAAAGAATACATTCTTGCAAAAGACTCAAATTATTTATGTATGAATGTATTATATATGCCCTTTGACCTTTATGTTGTCATTTGTATTTTAAAGTTGAGTTTCAACTATCGGTGCGTATTGTATTTTCGGTCATTATAAAGTGCATAGTACATCGACCGTTCTATTAGCAACGTCTCAGTTTATAAGTGTGTTCTACTTTCAAATGTTCTCTTACCGTATACGGTCACTGTTATTGTAATCCATTTATCTTCCCTACGCACTACATGTTTGGTATTTATGGAAGGAATTAATCTTCACCTATTGACCAACCAAAGCTGATCTTTGTAATTTCCGATTATCTGCTTCAGGCGCAGCGAACTCCAGATAATCAGACCAATCTGTGATGTTGCTTTGTACATCTTCATAGATATATTGTGTTTGTCAAATTGCTGTGTTTCCTATGTGAGAATAAGACATGATGGTAGAGGTTTGAATAAATTCTTTTGATATTATATGAATGCCAACATGTTCGGTCACTGGATTAGTCGAAAAATATTGCTTTAGTTTATGTCAGGATGTCGCTTAAAGAATACATATATATGAATATGTAAAGAAATTTTAGTTTTAGGGTTTCTTGTGATTAAAGGTCGAAAGTTACACAAACGATAAGATTGTTTACCTTCATGTCAACCAAAACTATTAAAAAATTAACTTAACAGGAATGAAATTATCAAACGTATGATTTAACTCAAGCTGGTATTCTTCTCTTATAGAACGCATAACATGAAACGTTGGTCTCTGCAAAAAAAACTTTTAACCAAATTCTCACTTAAAAACCATTGACTTTTGTTCTTAGCTGAAGTTGCGTAAGAAAACGAATGCCACTGATAAATGGCAATTCCAATTATCCGCTTTTTTGCGCAGCAGATTATGGAGTGTCATACTGGTTTGTGATAGATATAAGAGTTCCAAGGAGAAACAAATACTGTTCTTGTCATGGCTACACGATTCGCAATCTATTGTCACATTTTTGGCTAGAATTCAAACACTTGTAGTTGTTGTTTACATCACAGATAATATACTAGACATGAACGTTCTTTGTTTTAAGAAATAATTGATTCTCTTGGCAGGTCTCAAACTATGCTTGTCATAGTGACGAAGACGGGATAGTTAATTTTTAAGTATTATAAAATGTTTGTCACAAAATAATTTGTGTACTTGTATTTGCATGTTTCTCACAACACGGGAAACGTCGGGTCTTTATAATAGTATGGAGATCCGTTACATTTAGCGTCCTTAAATTAAAATATTTTTCGAACGTTACTCCAATTTTAAGTCATAAACTCAAATCATAAACTGCTTACCCTAACCATCAAAGTATAATTGTACTTGGAGAGAGGGGGATAAATTAGCATATAGTTTTCAACAAACTTGAGGTAAAAGTCAAGGCCACAGGCGCTTGTAACATTGAACTTATTTCAAAACAAAATCCTGAAAATCTTATAAAATAGGATCATATAAATTCTCATTATCATCAGTAATGAGGAGATAGAGACCCAAATTAATTGTGAGACCGAATAATCAAAGATCAATGTCATAATCGCATACTATTTTAAAACATTTTGTTTTTAATAATTGCATACAATTGAATTTGCGTGTGATTTGTTTCTAACTCTTACACATGGCGTTGTATATCATTAATAATCGAAGATTAATTAACAATGCCACAAGACAGTGCTTATGGTTCGCTGGTTATTTCATATACTAAACGTGTCCTCCAATTGCCCCAAAACAGTGATGTTTTTATATTCCATCAGTTTCCTGACATACACATTCTATTTATCTCGAGACGGCATAATAATTCATAAAAATGAAACAATTGACAAGATGATAATTACGATTCTGCTTTTCCCTATAGTTATATTTCAAGATCAATATTTACGTTCATACTAATGAAAATATTGAACAATATAACGGATGTTATAAACCATGACTATGTGATACTTACAGTAAGTTTTCTTTTTCAATTCCTCTATCTCGTTAGAATCCAGCTTGCTGTTCTTTTTCCCCATGGCTATTTCTGAAGTTACGTTGTATGAGTCACTTATAGAACCCTTTCAATCGTCCATCGGTTATCACAATTAACTTAATATTATCGTATCACATAAAACAGAAATATTTAAGTTCCTCATACACTTTCAAAATGTCATTTCACAAAGAGCGTACATTTTTATGAATAATTTTACGAACTGTGCAAACGTTCGGTGTAAGCTGTTTTTGTTTTTTTACTTATTGACAAAAAATACAAAACGTGAACACCAGAATTATTGTTCCTCCTCCACCATTTCTATATTCATATGCTGACATGACTATGAATAATAATCACAAAACTCGCTCCTGAAATTGTTGCTGTCGTTCTAATCGAAATTCCAATTATCCGACAAGGCGAAGACTTTGCCAGCAAATCCGTGTGCAATGTAAATAGCAGCTGTCTTGGATAATTCTCAGATACATACACTGTACGCATATTCGGACGCAGGATTGTGCCAAGACGTGAATATATTGCTTTTACATGTTTCTATATGGATTTTCCAAGTGTGAATTGGCACAACAGTTTTGGTTCTTTCCTTTTTAAGTAATAAATTATATTAACAATTTTAATAAATGCCGTTCAGTAGAAATACATTTTTATTAAATATGCAATTATTTTTACAAAATAAAAAATATGTATATCTCGATATACTAACTTGCTCTATCTTTATCTCTGAAATTGAACTGTATTACACTAAATAAATTACATATTGCACTGAAAGATATATAATAAACTTCTATAACTAACTTACACGCTGATAATAAATGGTTAATCTTTGTGTGGATAAAACAATAATAAATTGCAATGGTATGGTGTATAATGATATGGTCATGAACATATGGGTAACCTGTTATGTGGATAGAAGAAAAGTAGTCATAAAATCGGTCTATGTTAAATATTATATGGTCGTCAAATTATTTATTCTTAAAGGTTTCTCTCATGATTAGTATTATCAACATAACAGCAACCATACCGACAAACGCTATCCTCAAATGACAAATGTTTGCTATAAGACATTTAATGCAAACAATATTTAACTATTTACTATAATTGACATAGTTTTAGGTGTTACACATACATCATTTACACAAACTGAACAAACATAAATCCGTTTTCTGTGAGAAAGTACATGGTTATACTCTAGTTAATAATAAGAATATACTTTAACACGTCAGATCGCCACGGAAGATAGTCAGGCAACATTTTGGTGGTATAAAACAACACTTCGTGGAATAATGATTTATAATCCAGAAAGCGAATGTATGTTCACCATGTTAATACTCCGATGTTCTAAACGAAACACATCATGCATTTGTTTTAATCAGTTAAACTATATAATCTTATCTTTTCATTGAAATTGAACGGTATGATACCTAAATATATTATATATTCATAATAAAATTAATGTCTTACCTTCTCTAAACAGCTTATTATAACTTGCTAGTCTTTTTTTGTGGATACAGATACGGATACAATTACAGTTTTATCTTTTAATAGAATGTGGTCATTACATTAGATACATTTCATCAGATTGAATTAATTTCTATATTCCACTAAAACGCTTTTTTATTGTTTAACTTTTATGTTAATATAATACACAATCAATTACAAACTTCTATGTTGATTGTTGTACTGTCGTAAAATTATGTTTTTTAACAGATTTCTTCATTTTCCATTATCAAATAAACAACAATACCGATAGACGCATTCCTCACATGACATAGTTGATAAATGTTTGCTATAAGACATTAAGAGGTAATAAATCATTAACGACTTACTTGAGTGTTATAGTTTTATTATAATGTGCTACACAAACATCATTTACGAAAACTGAACAAACACGACTCCGTTTTCTATGGGAAAGTACGTGTTAAACGCTTGTTAATAATGGGAACATACTGTTACAAGTCAGATCGCATCAGAAGATAGTCTGGCAATATTTCGTTGATATAAAGAAACAACAACGTGCCATAAGGATTTATAATCCAGAAAAAAGTAGGTATGATCACTATGCATTGCTTTTCAACATTTATAATGAAGCGCGAATTCTGATAAATCGTGAAAGGTATTTTCGTGTTTTCGAAAGGACAATCAACTGAGAGTCGGCAAAATTGTCTGAGGTTGTTCGTCATCTAAGTATGTTTTCAATTTCACACAATGTTGCAAAATGAAAAATGCCAACTATATCCCTTATGAACTATCTAAATACTGGTCCGTGATTGTTCATGTGCAATTATGAGCAGAACAGTGTTCCGAATATACATTTCACTTTTTCACTTAATCTATTTCGAATAATGCAAATCATGTTTGTTTTCAATAGATTCATGCTTTTTTCTTTAACATGAATACATCAGTGTATTTGGTAAATCATGATTTGAAGAATCTAGCCATTTGAAACACGACTAACTCTAAGTACAATAGTGTTTTACTCGAAATTGTATTATATTTTCAAGGTTTTATTTACAACTTCTGTGGGTTTATCGAAGATTTGAGAATCAATTCTGGCAATTGCACAAAGTGCCTTTACTCTCCGCAATTCCGTTCATACTATAAACTGGCTCTGGCACTTCAAACACGAAAATCGCATTTAACTATTTGATTACAATCCCAACCCTATATTCCTTAGCATTTTGCAATTAACATGTATTGCTTTTTATAGCTTCATAAAGTAGTATAGACCTTTTTCTGTTTAAATAGTCTCAAAGTATGTGTATGTATTATGAAAGACATCGATATGTATGCATTCCCATTATCCGCGCAGAGAATTTTATTTCAAAAAACGCTGAACAATATTTTGTGGTTGCGTTATTTTACGAAGGATTGCATTTAAATAGCGTCACCTTTCTATAAATAAAAATGTTTTTAATTTACGTTTACTACGAAGATTTAACGTTATTGTTATCTCTAACAAATACAGGAAACAAGACTTAAAAACAAAAACGATTAAAGATCGGCTCACTATCAAGAAACGGTCAATAAAAGCATTGGAAATTTAAACCGGTTAAAAGTTTAGTCCAACTTAAAATTAAGCCGATAATTTATCACAAACCACACACGTTAAAGGTTAAAGCTTCTCGGGAAGAAGGCAATGAAAGTACACGAAATGTATTAAACAGAGATCACTCACAAATAAAAAATACCTCACCCTAAATTATAAAACGTTACATAAAAACACATTAATAGTGGATTTGTCTCTAAAACAATAAAAGAAACAAAACATATCTGAAGAAAAGAAAGAATTAGAAATCTGTTTTTGTGCGCGCGTGTATACTGATATAAAACGATAGTCTGGCAACATGTCGGTTGTTTAAAGAAACAAGGACGCGACATAATGATTTATAATCCAACAAGTGTTGCAATGTTGAACATTTATCGTCTTGAAAAGTTGAATATTCCAGTGAAACATGCGATCATGTTTTTTGCTTTGGTTTTAAATAGTTCGCATTGTTGGAAAGATCGATTATTCCAGTCACTGTATCGTTAAACAATGCTAAGCAGTTTTGCGCAGAATTGCTACAATTTACTCTGATTATATTGATTAATAAGAATTTCCGGATGAAATCCTGTTTTTACATTTATAAGTGGATAAATACTTAAGATAACCGTTATATTGCTGCGTGCAAACATTTAAGATTTGAAAATTAACTTCTGTTTTACGGCTATCGTTAAACTAGATGGGAGTGTGTATTTTGTTGAGTTTCAAATTTCTAATTTGAATTATTTCTATAATAAGGATGTTCATTATATCAGGGGACTGAGAGACAATGTATTAAATACTGTCAACGCGGAAGAAGAGTTTAAAGCGAATTCTGATTCAAATACGGACTCGTTAAAAGAAACTTTAGACTCACATAGACTTTCTCAGATAACGATGTACGGCGCTGTCTGTACGTTGCTACATACTGCTTTACATCATGAAATTAGGTGATAGTTGGGCAACTTTTCGGTTTTATAAAGGAACAACTCTGTTGCGTAATGATTTCTAATACCGAGAACGCTTTTGTGTGTTGACTATGTTACCAGGTTTCATGGCATGGTCACAATTTGTAGTGATTTTTTTCTAAATAGGCTTGGTTTAAATGCACATTTACTATATACTTTATACATATATCGAACTCCAAATATGGCTGTATTGTCATTATATCGGTGGACTGACAGCAAATGTACAATTAAAGCGGGAGAATGGCGAATAGCGAATTCTGATTCAAGCAAATCCTCAGATTTGTGAAAATTTGGAAAATGCGACTGTACAACCCCCCTCCCAAGCTAAGGTATTCAAGATAGTAATGCCGAATATATTTTACATTTAAAATTGTGTTTTAAACTTGTAAATTCCAAAATTTACTTAAGTCACCTGCAATAAAATTATGCATCCCCATCTATCAAATCGATAGAAATCGTGAAGGGATGCCCCAAAAAACAAGCATCATTTAGATATTTGCTCTTTCATTTATTTTAAGCTTATTAAACTTTTCAATTTTCATAAGTTTCATAAATTTTCCTTTAATACGAAATACAAACGTGTACGTTTTTGCATCAATAAATCATTCTTTAAAATAGTTCTAACCCTCTCATTTTTCCTCCCGTCTCATTTCAAGTGCCGCAGAAATGTTCTAATCGACACTTATCCGGTTTCATGTTTTTTTTTAAATCATACACGAAAATCTCGCTTAACAACCGTTATCCCAAATCAATCATTCACCCATGACTTTGTCCAGGTATCCCCCATACGAACTACATTGATTGTTGGTATTTATTGCAGGCATTGATCTTCACAATTAACAATTCAAACAACTGAGACCGTTATACATATTGACTAACCGAAGCTTATCGTTGTTATACAGTATAAGTTCTTTTAATGGCCAAATTTTACAATAACTATTAGTTTGTTTACCTTCATTTTAACCAAAACTATTGACAAATAGTAAACTATAACAAGAGTTAAATTATCGAACTTATTGTTTCACTCAGGCTAGTATTCTCCTCTCATATATCGCATAATTATCAAACGATAGTTTCTTCTCAATCATTAGTTTTGCACTAAAACAATAGGTTTAGTTCTGATGCGTGTTGTAGTTGCTATTAAGAAAGTTAAGCCACTGATCTCTGACAATTTCAATTATTTGCCTTTTGCGCTGCATATTCTGTGATGTCATAATGGTTATTGATAAATCTAAGATAAATACTGTTCTTGTCAAAGCTTAACGATTCGGACAAACGTCCCAATTTTGGCTAGAAGTCAAACGCTATTAGTTGTTGTTTAAGTCACAATGTATATGCTAACCTTAAATATTTCCTTGTTTCAAGCAATAATTGTATTATCATGCCCTATAATATTTTCCACAACGGGCTTATTATTTATAATAAGGATTATAAAATGTTCACCACAAACAATTGTGTGCACTTGTATCCCCATGTTTCTTCCAACACGGAAATCATCGGATCCTTATAATATCGTCGGAATCCGTAACATATAGTGTGTTAAAACTTAAATATTTTTCGAATGCCACTCCCTTCTTAAGTTATTCAACAAATCATAAAATGCTTAACCTAGCCATCCAGCTATAGTTTGACTACTCGGGGGTATGGAGAAGGGGTTAGGAAGACGTATATAGATTTCAACAATTCAGAGGTCAAGTAAACATGCGTTTTTAACATTGAAACAGTTTGCAAACAATATATAGAAAACCATATAATATAAAATCATAACAAAGCATATTATAATAAGTAATGTGGAGAAGAAGACACGTAACAATTTTGACACCAAATGATAAAAGATCACTTTCATAGTCGTATACAATTAAAAACATTTTTTTTTTTTTAATGCACAAAATATAATTTGCTTATGATTTGTTTCTAACTGCTACACAGTGCTTTGTATGTCATTGATAATCGAAGAATAAAAAATAAACAAAAGATCTTGCTAATAGTTCTCTGTTAATATTAAATAAAAGTAGCATTCCCCAGTGCCCCAAAACCAGGATACACGGGTATGTGTTACTGTTTCCTCAGGTGCCTGACATAAACATTATCTTAACCACTGCAATTTAACAAAAAAAATGGCCTGGAAAAGGCCTGCTAACATGTAAACGGCCAAACTTCATCAGGTTTACATATAAATGATAAACATCGATATAAACACAAAGGAGTTAAATGACAACTTATACAAAATACCAGATAAAAATGTCCCATGAGTAGTGTTATCATGACCATCAAGCAACAATGAAAATAATGACAATACGATACTCCGTTGCTGCTTATACATGTAGTTAGATATTAAGATAATATTTAAGGCGATGCTAATAAAAGGTATTAAACAATATTACACATTTAATAAACCATTACTATATAATACTTACAGTAGGTTTTAGTTCTCAATTCCTCAATTTCATTAGAATTCAGCTTGCTATTCTTTTTCCCCATTGCTAGTTATACAGTTTGGTTATTGAGTCCTTTACAGTAGCCTTTAAATCATCCATCGGTTATCACAATAAACTTCTTCTTTGTTTTGTATCACATTAAACAGTTCACTTCTTCAAATATGTTCTGTACATGCCCACTTTCGATTGGTTTGATCTATACGGAATGCCAATCCTTAAATATACACATCTAACAGTTATGATTGAAATATTATAGTTCCACCTAGACTTTAAAAGTGTCTTTTCACAGCTAGCGTATTATTTCTGAATTATGTTACGAACTGTGCCAAATTTCGCTGTTGTTAGCTGTCATTATTTAACTATTGACAAAACATACAAACAATGTGCACCAGAATACGTTTTCTTTCTCCAAAAACTATTTCTATATTTATATGCTTACATGACTATGAATAAAAAGTACAAAACCACGTCTCTGAAATTTCCGCTGTCGTTCTTATCGAAATTCCAATTATCCGACAATGTGAAGACTTTGCAAGCAAATTCGTGTGCAATGTAAAATGCAGCTATCTTGGATAATTCTCAGATACATACACTGTACGCATTTTCTGAGACAGGAGTGTGCCAAGACATGAATATATCGCTATTACACCGTTGCTGTGAAGGACTTTACTATTGTACATGCACTTAATCGATTTGTTTCTATTGTTTAAAGTAATACAAGTAAAATCAATTCAAATAGATGTTTTTCAGAAGACACACATTTAATTAAATATATACAATTATTTGTAAGAACTTAAACAATAATTTTAAATTAATTTCATGTTGATATACTAGCTTTGTTAAAAGGGAATACGTACATGTTATAGGTTTCTTTTAAGCGCCATTTACCAGGCGGCCATAAACTTTTTTTCTTTCCACTTATATAGCCACAATAGCAGTGTAGGTAGGTCAGCTAGTATTGTGTCGTTAACGCTTTTAACGATTTCAAATTTAATGAAAATATGCTATGATATACAGAAATCTTCAAAATCTCAATTTAACATTCTTCCTTCGGATATTTTAGTTAATACGATCGAGCGTAGTCAAACTGATCGCATAATTAGTAGTTATTTTAATGAATTTAAATTTGATTAGAAGGATTTGATATCATCTTGGAAAACAAAAAAGATTCTGCTCAACAATACCAAAATCTTAGTGAAATCATGTCTGATCGTCTGAAGATTTGCCAATATATCAGATGATAAACACTTTTTTTTCAAAGTAAATGCTTCTTCGTTGGTTATTTTTGGCAAACTATATTCCATTATAATGATAACTCACCCCAAAGTAATGCAATCGAGTCAACGGTCATGCAAAAAAGATGCTTCATTTTATAATATCTAATCTATATTTAGAAAAAAATTAGATTGTTTAGCATCTGCTGTTACATAACGGCTTTTATAAATTGATTTTATAAAAACGCGAGCCATCTGACTATCGGGTATAAATATGATTCATTATTTACTATTTCATTTATTTTAGATTGCCTAAACTACTGCTGACAAAGGGCCTGTATCTACCTTTCTTGTTAAAAATAGTGTCAGGAGATAGGTTGGGGTGTAGTTATCACAACTGTGATATGCTATCGCTGAATATAATTTTAAACAAATAGTTAGGTCGTGGTCTCCTTAAAACGTGTTTAAATCCCCCTTCCCCCCAAAAACAACACAGCTTTTGCGTTAACCGTCACAAGACATTGATTCCAGGTTTGTGTGTTTTTAATTTACGTGTGTGCCTTTTCTATTTTGCATTTCTCTTGTGTATCACTGCTTGTCAATTGGTTGCTTGTCGTAAATAAATGACCGTATTGTATAATTAGTTGTCTTTCCTGTTTATGCAGCTGTCGTTTCACTTTTTGTGTATATTTGTAAGTGCAGTGAACGTATTCAAATATGTCTGCTGTCATTAATTTCATTTAAAATAAATTGTAAATTAATATCGCTGCATATTTGTGAATATCTCTGATACTGAAAACAGATTCAACTAATAAGGTTTAATTGTCAATATTAAATGGTTCGGTTTTTCTGTAAAAATTACAACCCCATGTTAATATATAAAACGTTGTGAGTAAGGGTAAAACACCAGATCAAGTTTAATTGGTTCTCCAGGCTTTAATGTTGTTCATATTTAAGTTGTTTATATGTCTTACATAGTATTAATGTGAATGATGTATGTACATGTATGTCGATTTCTAACTCTTAGCATCCTGCGAAAGGCAACATGATTTTGTTAATGAAACACGCGATTTTAAAAAGGTGGCACTGTTTTCAAAACCAATTTACCCTCACCTCGCATAACTATCAAAACATAACGCTTTGCTGGTGACTGACAAGTATAATTAAACAGCGCTTGTCAGACGTATAATCGATTTCAAATATTCAAAATATTTGAAAAACTTTAGATTTAACATCATAAAGCTAGTGTTTCTGTTATCACTGCAAGTGTTAACCGGATAGGTGTATCCCAGGTAAGATGATTGTCCCGTGGTATTGGCAAAGATATGGCAGTTATGGACCTGGAAATACATGTTTAGTGAAACATTAAGCCAGATACCACTGTTAAAAAAATCGTGAATTTCAACTGCAATTCAGAAAAAAAGAAATACGTCATGTATTATAGAAAAAAAATCATGCGTGTGCAATATAGGTGTAAATGAATTGAACTCGGTTTACATCGTATTGTTTTTAAGTGATTTTCTGTTTGGTAGATATACTTAAATTATATCAACATAAATGAAACTATATAAACGTTTCAATAGTGTATAGATTGTAGTATTGATTAACGATGGCTTAGATTTAAAAAAAGAAAAAGATTGAAACTCTAATTATAATATATTTGAACAATGTATGTACGGCATTTGAATATTCATAAACGGGGTCTTAAATGATAACTTATATTCAAAAGAGTGTGTATTCAGGGAATATTAGTAGCATGCAAATGCTATTTTAACAAACACATAATTATCTTTGCTATAAACGTGATGAGAGAGTGCCAAGACCTGTATTTTCGAAATGTTTTATTTCGCTGTCTCGCGAATGCCAAACATGTATTGCCAAACATTAATCATAGCTTAACAAGGCAAATGGCAAATGTTTGGCGAATATTCACGAATCAAGAAATTAAAACCGAACTGACCTAACTGCGATTGGTTCCAACAGCATTAAGTGTTGTGTTGTGTCTAACCCTCGGAAATATGAATGGCAAAAAATACATATTTTCTCAGGATAGAGCAGGATTTTGCTTTTCTATTTTTAATTCAATTAACCCTCTTTATTTACATCAGTAAGAAATAAGTTCTGCCTCGGTATCGTTGTTGGGACAGAGAACATGTGTCTACATGATCAGTTCTTCAGCACGTCATTTATATCTATCTATATAAAGGTTCGAAGGTTTCATAACACTTTATGGAAAGACTGGTATTTCCACACTACGTAAAATGTTCTAGGACAGTGTGTTTAACGTGCTGAAGAACTGATCATGTAGACACATATTCTCTGTCCCCAACAAAGATGTTTGTAAAATTGTATCGTTTATGCACCACGCGTCAATTATGACATGTGGAATATGTCGATAACATGTCTCATTTTTGCAAAACAGTTAACATAACTCCGTTGGTCTCAGAAAAAATAACAAGTGCACGATTTTACGTAAGTATTTTTGTAAACATTCATCACTCCAACCACATTGTTTTCTGAGGTACGCGTATCATTAAAAATCACTAATATATGGACGGTCAGACTGACGAAGAGGCGAAGGCAAATCTATTGGCCCCATCTAAAGTGGGGGCATTACATCCAACTTATACAATCTGATATTAAATAAATTCGCACATTTATATATTTTTGAATGGGAAACAATAATCTCTTACCAAAACGCTAATGTTCATTTGTTATTGAGTACCTCATCATACAAACGGACAAAAGGCGTCTCTTCTTTCTAACCTCACGTGTTTTTCTTTCGGGACTAATAGGTTGGAATTTTGTGTTGCTTATGTAAAATGAACATATCATTAAAAGATCTAAATAAAACCCATAATGTGTAATATGTGTTCACGATTGAGATAATTATGTACTCTAAAGTTGCCGATGCAAATATGTGCACATCATATGTAGTATGTTTCATATGATAAGGTGTACAATATTGCCAAATAATAGTTCCTTAATCCGTTTATAATAAAAAGATTACAAAGCTTGAAACTTATTCATAAAACACGAAGAAGTACACAACAAGTGTGGCCATTTATTTCTGGAATATTTAAACATTTTCAAATTAAACGTAACTAGACAACTGTCGCCATATGGAATCGTTTTGTTTAAAAAAAAAGAGTCTGCTACATCAATACAAACTCCAAAGACCAATGAAACTACAACAAGTGATAATATTTGATTAACCTTTGGCTTATCGACGATACGGTTTTACCAGTCGCTTGGCCCACAATTATGATAACATCGGTGTTGGCTAAAGCGTTACATAACATGTCAAAACAGACGCGTTACATAACATGTCTAAGATGTGAACATTGTACTTTACAAAAGTAACCTTGACAACATTGCATGTTTTGCCTAAATATTACTAATGTTATGTTTCATTGAATTACGTATGTGCTTAATGTACACATTATCAGCTGGAATTATAATAATTCGCTGTAAGTTTTGTTTTTTTATTTATCTGAAGATGTGTTTGTTTGTTTTTAAATTGAAATATGTGTTCCTTAAAATTACCAGTAAGGACCAGCCTGTTTTAACCCTTTAAACGCCTTCTCCCGATCCTATACAAAATGCATTTCGCATGAAGGCAAACGGTGCTTTTAGATTAAGATAAAGAAAACCGGTCAGATCCGAAAATGCTCAATTCAAATTGAGCATTTGACCTGCCGCTCTGTAGGCAAACACCATAAAAAAACGATAAGCCCATAGATGCGATATAGGTGTGCACACATCCGTATTATGCTTAATAAAACGTGTTTAGGTGATAGGTTTCGCAACGACTTTGAACAAGAAACAACAACATTGTATAGTACATTTTGCTTCTAAAAAATGCGCAGAATACCGGAATCGTAACTTACTTTGGAAAGAAGTACATTGATTTCACTTCATCATCGAAGTTTTTTTATGCCAAAAACGTATCCTCATTTAATTTCATACTTGAATGGTATCCTAGCCTCCAAAAAGTGTTCTAGAAGATTCTTGGGCTTAAACGTGTTTGTTGAGTTGTAAAATGTGTTCTAGTCGATATCGGGGTTTACACGTATGTGTTGACCTTAAAAAAATACATGAAGTTATTTTGTTTATTATATAGATCCTAACGCTTGCGAAAGAAGCATCTTTCCGCCCCTTGTTACCCTTTGTCCAATTGAACAAACAATGTAATATTTCGACGTTTAGTGTTATAATTGTGTATGACATTTAACAAAGCTTATGTACCAAATCACCTTTTGAAACTGAGAGCATTTAACCGCTTCAAATATGGCGAACTATTTGAGCAGATAATTTGTAAAGTTATAATTTACGTAATTAGTAACAAATGAAAGCTAAATAAATGAATGTATTGTGAGCTTATTTAAAATAATGATTAAAATGATGCAGCGGTTAAACTAATTCTAGAACTGTGTTCGTCACAGGTACATAACTGTTTTATTCATATTAATATCACTGTAATTAACATGGTTAAAGAACCGTGTTCGTAAAAGTTATAGTAATGTGTTAGTCAGTGTAATAGATCTGTGTTCGTCATAGTTATAGAACTGTATTTGTTATAGTTATAGAACTGAGTTGATATAACTGCATGGTCAGAAAAAAATATTACTTAAGTATTATTAGTAATTTTATGCTTTTGTCAATATGTAAAAATATATTATAGTAATACACATTATTTCAGTTAAATAGTCATATTTATATACTTCAATACTTTCGTTGAATATTTACCCTGTTTTCTTGCCACAGTGTGTTTAATTACATTTAACATTTACATGTGCAACCTTCACGAGTGCTGTGTTACTGTTTACATAGCTAGATATCGATACTCGTAATTATCTCGCACTCCAAAATGACCAATCATCAGGTGCCAATCAAGCTAACGGATCAATCAATCAGCTACCATTTCTCTCAGCCACATGGTCCGCCGAACAGCTAGTGCCGGTGGGTGTGTAGCAAAGTGAAACAGGAATTTCCCAAATGGTCATCGCCAACATAAGGTGACACTTATTCCAAGGCCCCATTATGAAGCGACCAACTTTCAAGACATTTTTTCTTGCTTTTTCTGTTTGTCAGATTGTGCAAGTCTGGCATCAACTAAAAGATGATCATGTCTTCTGAAAATTGCAATACAAAATATATGTAATTAAACTTTCTTAGAAAATGCATCTTGCCAGAATGCGGACACTGGACGAAAACAGGGTTTTGGCAGTGAAGAAAATATGTATTGGCTTCGTTCGTATACCACAGTAAGGACCTTCTTATAAAAAAACGCATCATTTATATGACCCCGAATATAATTGTTTAGAAATTGCAAACTCTTTGACCTACAACTTTCACGCTTTCGAATATTGGATTCAAATTCTGGTTTTGTCCCCCATTATACTTGGATGTACAAGGCCTCAAGCAAAACTGTTTATAAACGATACAGGCTGAATTAAAACGTTTACATATGTCCGCTTTATATACAAGTTTACCTATAAATAAATGCTCACTACATGACGTGTTCGTATTTTTTATTACCAAAAAAGACACTGATCCATATACATTCCAGTTATCCGCCTAATGAGCGGCGAACTCCAGATAATCAATCTGTTGTTTGATGTGTAACATACACTTATATATATCGTTAACTTTGACTTAACTTCGTTGATATCACTTCGAAGTCTGATTAGTAGGCCTAAGAATGATTAATGATGTATGTGGGAAGCAGATATCATCGTGTTTCTTTCTGATTGTAGTTTGAAAATATGTGTTTGAGGTCTCGTTTAGATTAATTCAGGTTCAAGAATAAACATCAATCTAATGAATTGTTTGGTATCAACGCAACTCACTTTTTTTTCTATCCCATCATCGTATATTGTCGCAATAATCACCCACCTCTCGAACAGAACACGTATATGTATATCTGCCGTCTTATACTATTTCTTATTTGTCTTATAATGCTGTCTTATTATGTGCGTCGGAGAAGCAAAATGATAGTTGTGTTGATAATGTTCATGGATGTTGTGGAAAACATATGTTTGTTAATATTCTACATGCATAATTATTCATACGGAAAGATTACTGACTCTCGATGTGTTAAATAAAAAATGTTTCGAATTTTATTATCTTTTCCATCGGAGAAAACTAAAAATATTGTGTATATTCGCTAAAATTGAACAGTATTTCATAAAATCAATTATAAATTTCATTGAAATCATATAATGCATCTGTATAGTTGAAAAAAGCTTATAATAAATAGGTAACATTTTATTTGGATAATAACAATTATACATTACAAGGTTCTGATTTAATATGGTCATGCAATCAGGTATTTTAACAGATATTCGTAATTTCTATATTCCACTGAAAAGCTTCTAATAAATAGTCAACTTTTATATTGAGAGAAAAAGTAATGTAATGCAATTTTCATTGTTGAATATAATATAGTCGTTAAATTAGGCTGTTTTAACAGATTGCCTCAGTTTTAGTATTATCAAGTCAACAACAACCAACATACTGACATACATATCCTAAAATTATATATTTTGATTTTTTTTTCTATTAGACATATCGCCGAAATAAATCATTAACGTTTGACTTCAAATGTAATGTTTTTTATTGTTATGTGCTACACATACATCATTTACTAAAACTCAACAAACATAAATCCGTTTTCTGCGAGAAAGAACGTCGTTAAACTCTAGTTAACAATGGGAACATACTGTTACATGTCAGATCGCCTCAGAAGATAGGCTGGCAACATTTCGGTGGAATAAAGAAACACCTACTGTACGAGACATAATGTATCATAATCCAGAAATAGTAAGTATGTTCAACATGCATCGCTCTTCAACATTTATAATGTAGCACGAATTCTGATAAAACCAGATAAAGGTAATTTCGTGTTTTCGAAAGGACAATAGACGGAGGGTCTGTACAATTCTCCGAACTAATGCATTCAATTAAGTATTTCTTTCAATTTCAAGTAATGTTTCAAAATTGGAAATGCCAAATCGAACCCTTTTTTAGCAAATCAATAGGAACTATCTTGTAAATAGTTCGGGTTTTAAATTGATTATTTTGAAAAGCACACTATGCCAAGTATATTTTTCATTTTTCTCTCTGAATCTACATTGATATGTATAAATTCCAATTATCCGCGCAGAGAATTTCAAATATCCATTCCAATATGTGGTGTTCCTGTTATTTGTGAACATACCGAGTGTATTCGTCATAGTTAAATTAAATTGCTGATACCACTGTTGTCTAATGTTTCTGCTCAGTTTAAAATAGTATGTGTTAATTAAGCAAAGGTTAACAGTTTGTTTATATTCTAAATTTGATGACAAGAAGACGGTCTCTATCAATAATTTCATTTCAATTAGTTTAACTTTTCTATTTACATGTACCTAAACAGCAATGATTTTGCTTGACAGAATTAACATATTTTTTTCAGAGAACAGAAGAAACATAAGCATGCGAAATCTACAAAGGCAATTTAAGTACAAACATGTAAATAGTTGGAATTGCGTTTATAAATAAAGAGATAATGAAACTCAGGAACATTTAACTTGGAGATAAATTGCTGTTACCACCAACAAGTACAAAACACACGGCCAAACACAAACACGATTAAAGATGGGGGCCACTATCCTGGAACTATCAATAAAAGCATTAGAGATAAAAACAGGTGTAAAGACTAACCCAACTTAAAATGTAACACATAATTTATAACAAAACACAGAAAGAAGGCTGAATTGAATCACTGATTTTTTAAGAATATATGCTCAATATCCGTCTTAAACGACCACAGCCAAATGTACCGATGCAGACATAAAAGGAAACCCTGCTCAAAGGTATGACGTGAATATATATGACTTAATATACTTTTTAAGTAACAGTGGGCCGTACGTATCGGTGAAACTATTAAGACGCTTTCGGTAATATGTTTGAAATTGTTTCAATGCAAAGAGAATAAGGTTTATTTTTAAGCCATAAAACTATTTAGATAATGTTATAATGATAATATAAAACGTTAAATAAAAACAAATCATAGTGAGATTATTTCTAAAACAATAACAAAAGAATATATACAAGAAACATTATATATCTTAAATAAAGATATAATTAGAATTTCGTTGTTTTTAGCGCTCACGAAGTTTAACGCTGCTTAATACATGTGTGTATACTGTTACACATCGATACATTTTCAATATGTCGGTTGTGTATAGAAATAAGCACTTGACATCATGAGTTATAATCCAGAATGCGATGCTATGTCGAACACGCTGATGGTCACATTTCGCATCCAATCTTTATGAAAATTGATCAGAAGTCTTGCGCCAAATTGCTGCAGTACAATATATTATTATCCGCGTTATTTATTAATGAAATACTTCGAATGAAATCCATTATGTGGAAAAATACTGAAGATAACAGTAATATTGCTGCTGGCAAACATCATTGATTTGAAATTAACTTCTGTTTTACGGCTATCTGTAAACTAGATGGCAGTGTGTATTTCGTTGAGTTTTAAATTCCACAATTTTACTATTCATGTATTTAGGATCGATATAATATATATTTTATTATATTTATGATTATAATATCATTATAATTATGATAATTATTCTTATTATTCTTATTCTTATTCTTATTATTCTTAGTATTCTTATTCTTATTCTTCTTCTTCTTCTTCTTCTTCTTCTTCTTCTTCTTCTTCTTCTTCTTCTTCTTCTTCTTCTTCTTCTTCTTCTTCTTCTTCTTCTTCTTCTTCTTCTTCTTCTTCTTCTTCTTCTTCTTCTTCTTCTTCTTCTTCTTCTTCTTCTTCTTCTTCTTCTTCTTCTTCTTCTTCTTCTTCTTCTTCTTCTTCTTCTTCTTCTTCTTCTTCTTCTTCTTCTTCTTCTTCTTCTTCTTCTTCTTCTTCTTCTTCTTCTTCTTCTTCTTCTTCTTCTTCTTCTTCTTCTTCTTCTTCTTCTTCTTCTTCTTCTTCTTCTTCTTCTTCTTCTTCTTCTTCTTCTTCTTCTTCTTCTTCTTCTTCTTCTTCTTCTTCTTCTTCTTCTTCTTCTTCTTCTTCTTCTTCTTCTTCTTCTTCTTCTTCTTCTTCTTCTTCTTCTTCTTNCTAAATATCAACTTAACTTAAATAAGAAACATGTATAATTATACCACCCTTATTTTTCAAAAACATAAGCACGTCAAGTAATCGTACTTACTTTGCTATTGATAATTTTAGCAGCACCATTACTTTGAACTTAGTTATTTCCGGATGCATGCTTTTTTACAAAATGGTTAATACTTTCGTTATCATTAGTTTATAACGTTTCCTACGAGTGTGTGCGATTTTGTATTCATAACCATTAATTGTAGTTGCATCCCTTTCATCAACTTCTATTTTCAAGTGCCGCTGTAATGGCTTCACTCGAAAAATCAATGAGGTTTTATATGTTTTCTTCATCTTCAATTGATTAAAGAACAAATTCTTGCAAAAGACTCAAATTATTTATGTATGTATGTATTATATATGCCCTTTGACCTTTATGTTGTCATTTGTATTTTAAAGTTGAGTTTCAACTATCGGTGCGTATTGTATTTTCGGTCATTATAAAGTGCATAGTACATCGACCGTTCTATTAGCAACGTCTCAGTTTATAAGTGTGTCCTACTTTCAAATGTTCTCTTACCGTTTACGGTCACTGTAATTGTAATCCATTTATCTTCCCTACGCACTACATGTTTGGTATTTATTGAAGGAATTAATCTTCACCTATTGACCAAACAAAGCTGATCTTTGTAATTTCCGATTATCTGCCCCAGGCGCAGCGAACTCCAGATAATCAGACCAATCTGTGATGTAGCTTTGTACATCTACATAGATATATTGTGTTTGTCAAATTGCTGTGTTTCCTATGTGAGAATAAGACATGATGGTAGAGGTTTGAATGAATTCTATTGATATTATATGAATGCCATCATGTTCGGTCACTGCTTTAGTCGAAAAATATTGCTTTAGTTTATGTCAGGATGTCGCTTAAGAATACGTATATATGAATATGTAAAGGAATTTTAGTTTACGGTTTCTTGTGATTAAAGGTCGAAAGTTACACAAACGATGAGATTGTTTACCTTCATGTCAACCAAAACTATTAAAAAATTAACTTAACAGGAATTAAATTATCAACCGTATGATTTAACTCAAGCTGGTATTCTTCTCTTATAGAACGCATAACATGAAACGTTGGTCTCTGAAAAAAATCTTTTAACCAAATTCTCACTTAAAAACCATTGACTTTTGTTCTTAGCTGAAGTTGCGTAAGAAAACGAATGCCACTGATAAATGGCAATTCCAATTATCCGCTTTTTTGCGCAGCAGATTATGGAGTGTCATACTGGTTTGTGATAGATATAAGAGTTCCAAGGAGACACAAATACTGTTCTTGTCATGGCTACACGATTCGCAATCTATTGTCACATTTTTGGCTAGAATTCAAACACTTGTAGTTGTTGTTTACATCACAGATAATATACTAGACATGAACGTTCTTTGTTTTAAGAAATAATTGATTCTCTTGGCAGGTCTCAAACTATGCTTGTCATAGTGACCAAGACGGGATAGTTATTTTTTAAGTGTTATAAAATGTTTGTCACAAAATAATTTGTGTACTTGTATTTGCATGTTTCTCACAACACGGGAAACGTCGGGTCCTTATAATAGTATGTGGATCCGTTACATGTAGCGTCCTTAAATTAAAATATTTTTCGAACGTTACTCCGATCTTAAGTCATAAAACTCAAATCATAAACTGCTTACCCTAACCATCAAAGTATAATTGTACTTGGAGAGGAGGGGGATAAATAAGCATATAGTTTTCAACAAACTTGAGGTAAAAGTCAAGGCCACAGGCGCTTGTAACATTGAACTTATTTCAAAACAAAATCCTCAAAATCTTATAAAGTAGGATCATATAAATTCTCATTATCATCAGAAATGAGGAGATAGAGACCCAAATTAATTTTGAGACCGAATAATCAAAGATCAATGTCAAAATCGCATACTATTTTAAAACATTTTGTTTTTAATAATTGCATACAATTGAATTTGCGTGTGATTTGTTTCTAACTCTTACACATGGCGTTGTATATCATTAATAATCGAAGATTACTTAACAATGACACAAGACAGTGCTTATGGTTCGCTGGTTATTTCATATACTAAACGTGTCCCCCAATTGCCCCAAAACAGTGATGTTTTATATTCCATCAGTTTCCTGACATACACATTCTATTTATCTCGAGACGGCATAATAATTCATAAAAATGAAACAATTGACAAGACGATAATTACGATTCTGCTTTTCCCTATAGTTTTATTTCAAGATCAATATTTACGGTCATACTAATGAAAATATTGAACAATATAACGGATGTTATAAACCATGACTATGTGATACTTACAGTAAGTTTTCTTTTTCAATTCCTCTATCTCGTTAGAATCCAGCTTGCTGTTCTTTTTCCCCATGGCTATTTCTTAAGTTACGTTGTATGAGTCACTTATAGTACCCTTTCAATCGTCCATCGGTTATCACAATTAACTTCATATTATCGTATCACATAAAACAGAAATATTTAAGTTCCTCATACACTTTCAAAATGTCATTTCACAAAGAGCGTACATTTTTTTCTGAATAATTTTACGAACTGTGCCAACGTTCGGTGTAAGCTGTTTTTGTTTTTTTTACTTATTGACAAAAAATACAAAACGTGAACACCAGAATTATTGTTCCTCCTCCACCATTTCTATATTCATATGCTTACATGACTATGAATAATAATCACAAAACTCGCTCCTCGAATTGTTGCTGTCGTTCTAATCGAAATTCCAATTATCCGACAAGGCGAAGACTTTGCCAGCAAATCCGTGTGCAATGTAAATAGCAGCTGTCTTGGATAATTCTCAGATACATACACTGTACGCATATTCGGACGCAGGATTGTGCCAAGACGTGAATATATTGCTATTACACTGTTTCTATAGGGATTTTTCAAGTGTGAATTGGCACAACCGTTTTGGTTCTTTCCTTTTGAAGTAATAAATTATATTAACAATGTTAATAAATGCCGTTCAGTAGAAATACATTTTTATTAAATATGCAATTATTTTTAGAACATAAAAAATATGTATATCTCGATATACTAACTTGCTCTATCTTTATCTCTGAAATCGAACTGTATTACACTAACTAAATTACATATTGCACTGAAAGACATATAATAAACTTCTATAACTAACTTACACGCTGATAATAAATGGTTAATCTTTGTGTGGATAAAACAATAATAAATTACAATGTTATGGTGTATAATGATATGGTCATGAACATATGTGTAACCTGTTATGTGGATAGAAGAAAAGTAGTCATAAAAACGGTCTATGTTAAATATAATATGGTCGTACAATTACGTATTCTTAAAGGTTTCTCTCGTGATTAGTATTATCAACATAACAGCAAACGCTTTCCTCAAATGACAAATGTTTGCTATAAGACATTTAGTGCAAACACTATTTAACTATTTACTATAAATGATATAGTTTCAGGTGGTACACATACATCATTAACACAAACTGAACAAACATAAATCCGTTTTCTGTGAGAAAGTACATGGTTATACTCTAGTTAATAATAAGAATATACTTTTACACGTCAGATCGCCACGGAAGATAGTCAGGCAACATTTTGGTGGTATAAAAGAACACTTCGTGGAATAATGATTTATAATCCAGAAAGCGAATGTATGTTCACCATGTTAATACTCCAATGTTTTAAACGAAACACACCATGCATTATTTTTAATCAGTTTAACTATATAATCTTTTCATTGAAATTGAACGGTATAACACCTAATATATTATATATTCATAATAAAATTAATTTTCTAAACAGCTTATCATAACTTGTTAGTCTTTTTTGTGGATACAGATACTGATACAATTACAGTTTTATCTTTTAATAGAATGTGGTCATTACATTAGATATATTTCATCAGATTGCATTAGTTTCTGTATTCCACTAAAACTCTTTTTTATTGTTTAACTTTTATGTTGATATAATACACAATCAATTACAAATTTCTATGGTGATTGTTGTAAAATTATGTCTTTTAACAGATTTCTTCATTTTACCATTATCAAATAAACAACCATACCGATAGACGCATTCCTCACATGACATAGTTGATAAATGTTTGCTATAAGACAGTAAGAGGTAATAAATCATTAACGACTTACTTGAATGTTAAAGTTTTATTATAATGTGCTACACAAACATCATTTACGAAAACTGAACAAACACGAAACCGTTTTCTATGGGAAAGTACGTGTTAAACGCTAGTTAATAATGGGAACATACTGTTACAAGTCAGATCGCCTTAGAATATAGTCTGGCAACATTTCGGTGGTATAAAGAAACAACAACGTGCCATAAGGATTTATAATCCATATAAAGTAGGTATTTTCACCATGCATTGCTCTTCAACATTTATACTGAAGAGCGAATTCTGAGAAATCATTAAAGGTAATTTCGTGTATTCGAAAGGACAATCAACTGAGAGTCGGCAAAATTGTCTGAGGTTGTTCGTCATCTAAGTATGTTTTCAATTTCACACAATGTTGCAAAATGAAAAATGCCAACTATAACCCTTATGGAATATCAAATTACTGATCCGTGATTGTTCATATGTAATTATGAGCAGAACAGTGTTCCGAATATACATTTCACTTTTCCACTAATCTATTTCGAATAATTCAAATCATGTTTGTTTTCAATAGATTCATGCGTTTTTATATAACATGAATACATAAGTGTATTTGGTAAATCATGATTTGAAGAATCTAGCCATTTAAAACACGACTAACTCTAAGTACAATAGTGTTTTAATCGAAATTGTATTATATTTTCAAGGTTTTATTTACAACTTCTGTGGGTTTATCGAAGATTTGAGAATCGATTCTGGCAATTGCACAAAGTACCTTTACTCTCCGCCATTCCGTTCATAATATAAACTGGCTCTGGCACTTCAAACACGAAAATCGCATTTAACTATTTGATTACAAGCCCAATCTATTCCTTAGCATTTTGCAATTAACATGTATTGCTTTTAATAGCTTCATAAAGTAGTATAGACCTTTTTTTGTCTAAATAGTCTCAAAGTATGTGTATGTATTATGAAAGACATCGATATGTATGCATTCCCATTATCCGCGCAGAGAATTTTATTTCAAATACACTGAACACTATTTCGTGGTTGCGTTATTTAACGAAGGATTGCATTTAAATAGCGTCACCTTTCTATAAATAAAAATGTTTTTAATTTACGTTTACTACGATGATTTAACGTTGACGGCATTGATCTTATTATTTATATTTTTTCAGAGACTACAAACAACACAAACATGCGAAATCTTAAACGTTTATTAAATAGCTGCTATTGTGTTTGCATGTATGAATATAGAATTAATGCAACTCCAGAAACGTTAAACATGATACGATATTGTTATCTCTAACAAGTACAGGAAACAAGACTTAAAAACAAAAACGATTAAAGATCGGCTCACTATCAAGAAATGGTCAATAAAAGCATTGGAAATTTAAACCGGTTAAAAGTTTAGTCCATCTTAAAATAAAGCCGATAATTTATCACAAGCCACACACGTGGCGCCATGCTTCTCGGGAAAAAGGCAATGGAAGTACACGAAATGCATTAAACAGAGATCACTCACAAATAAAAAATACCTCACCCTTAATTATAAAACGTTAAATATAAACACATTAATAGCGGATTTGGTTCTAAAACTATAAAAGAAACATAATGTATCTTAAATAAAGAAAGAATTAGAAATCTTCTTTTGTGCGCGCGTGTATACTGATAATCGATAGTCTGGTAACATGTCGGTTGTGTAAAGAAACAAGCACGCGACATAACGATTTATAATCCAGAAAGCATTGCTATGTAGAACATTTATCATCTTGAAAAGTCAAAATTCCAGTAAAAAATGCGATCATGTTTTAAATAGTTCACATAATTGGAAAGATCGATTATTCCAATCACTGTATCGTGAAACTATGTTGCAACCCCTGCTGAGCAGTTGTGTGCCAAATTGCTACAATTTACTCTGATACTATTGATTAATAAGAAATTCCGGATAAAATCCTGTTTTACATTTCTAAGTGGATAAATACTAAAGATTACAGTTATATTGTAGCTGGCAAACATTAGTGATTATAAAATTAACGTTTGTTTTACGGCTATTGTTAAACTAGATGGGAGCGTGTATTTTGTTGAGTTTCAAATTCCTAAATTGTATTATTCCTGTAATAAGGATTTATATAAATTAATTGATTAACGAAGAGTATAATAACATTTTTCAGATAAATGCAAGTTGAAAACGAAATGGATTAATGCAAAAATGTTGTTAATTTGAGGTTGTGAAAAAAAACAAATATAGTTTAAAACATGCTATGAATAAGGGGTAAATTGTATAAATAATGTTGATACTATTAGAATAACAATAAAATAAAAACAATAATAATTATAATAATTATTATAATTATAACTATAATAATAATTATTATAATTATAACTATAATAATAATTATAATAATTAATGACTAGTTTGGGTACATAATTAAAATTGCCTTTTAGGTAAAGAATGATAATATTCATGTGAGTGTCAATATTTCTATTGGATTGATATAAATTGTGACTAAACCGTGGTCAAAATACATCTGATAAATATAAAATACAAAAGTCGTTTTATACCTGTCTTCATACTGCTGCACATCAGATAAAATAAGCTGATAATTTGGCAACATTTCGGTTTTATAAAGAAACAACTCTGTGTCGTAATGTTTAAAATTCCAGTGAACGCGGTGGCACATCGTACAATATTTTGATGGCTATCAAAAAACGACTACATTGACGGATAATGCTATTTGGATGATGAGATACATTGTTGGTAATTATTTGTCTAAAATGCTCAAGTAAATACTAACGCAAAACAATATATTGATTCATTGAAATGATTAATAATTTTGAGCATATTGACTTACACTAAATGCCTTAATTTGGGTTTCGGTGTGTGTTGTATTTGCAGTCATAATGAAGGTATTGGTACATCGACCGCTGTATTAGCAACGTCTGAGGGTATAACTGTATCTAACTTGCAAATGTTATCTTCCCACACATGGTCACTGATCTCGTGATCCAACTATCTATCCAACGCAATACATTGATTATTGGAATTAATTAAAGACATTGATCTTCACAGTTACAGACCTTGGCCAGCGTTGCTGATTTCTCCGCTTATCACCATTACAAGTGTTATAATGTCGGCATAAATCTACATTGTATTAAAACGGGTATATAATATACAAGCTACTGTCAAATGCTTCATCAAAAGTAAATATATCTACATATTTCACAATAAGTGTTATAATTCATAAAAATGGTAGATAAGATATTTAAAGGAATGGAAAATTAATAGTTGTCCTTTAATTCACTTTGAGATTTAAAGTATATACTATGTACAATAATGGAGAATACGTTTTATAGTGGCCTGATGGGTTACAAGGAGAACAATACTCATCGAAACATATAAAATTATAGTAACAATTGGAATTATATTTATCATGAAATTACATGTTTGGTCAGAAACACTCATTCAGATACATTTTCAATTAACAATGCAAACAACTGAGAAATATTTCGTGTTGACTAACGAAAGCTGATCTTTGTAAATTCCGATTAACCGCAAAAGGCACAACGCATTCCAGATAATCAGACTAATACGTGATGTTAGCTTTGTTCATCAACATATACATCTTGTGGTTGTCAAACTGGTGTTTTTCTCTTTGTAAGAATTAGAAATTATGGCGATGGTTCTATTGAATTTTATTGATTTGACGTCTTACTTAGTTTATGCCACGCTGTGGCTTAATTATATCTTTGATGGAATTTTAGTGTACATGTCTAAATTGAAAGGTCGAAGTTAACATTAACGATTAGTGTGTTTATCTTCCGTTCAAACAAAAACATGCACGAATAATTTACTTTAACAGGAGTGAAATTATCAAACGTATCATTTCACTCGAGATGGTATTCTACTATCATACATTTCATAACATGAAACGCTAGTCTCAGCTCCAAACGTTAGTGTTTGACTAACAATCGAAACAAATTCTCAAATAAAAAACAATTGAATTTTATCCGATGCACGTAGCTTACGAGAAACGAAAGCCACTGTTGGACGACAATTCCAATTCTCTGCCTTTTTCGCAGCAGATTCAGGGATATCATAGTGGCTGTGATAGATTAAATGTTTCGAGTAGACAGAATTACAGTTATTGGTATGGCTAAATGATTTGGAATAAGGTGACATTTTTTGGCCAGAAGTCAAGCAATATAAGTTTTTGTTTGCGTAAAAGTTTATATGTTAACCTTAAGCGTTCCTTGTTTCAATTAAAAAAGTGTACTGCCATACCTTATAATTTGCTTGTCATAGTGGTAACATCATCAGTTGTTGTTTATGTCCGAGTTTATATGTTCACCTTTAGCGTTCCTTTTTCAAACAATAATTGTATTGTCATGCCTTATAATGTGCTGGTCAAAGTGGTTAAGACTTCTTCGTTATATATAAGAAGTATTATAACATGGTTGCAACAAAAAATGTTTTCACATGCATTTGCATGTTTTTTTACAAAACGGGAAACGTCAGGTTCTTACAATACTATGGGCATCCTAAAATTAAAATATGTTTCGAACGTTATTCAGATCTTAATTGATGTAGTCAAATAATTAACTGCTTACAATAGCCATCAAAGTCAAATTAGACAAGGGGAGGAGGTGGAGGATATATAAGAATATCGTTTTCATCCAACCTCAGGTAAAGGTCAAGGTCAACGGCGCTTGGGACATTAAAATAATTTCAAAACAAAATCCTGACAATCTTATAAAGAAGGATCATATATAATCGTAGTATCAACAGTAATGAGGAGATAGAGACCCATATTAATTTTTAGACCAAATGATTTAAGATCAATGTCATAATCGCATAGTATTTAAAAAAAATCCCTTGAAACAATTGCATACAATTAAATGTGTTTGTGATTTATTTCTTACTTGTACACACTGCCTTGCATATTTATAATCGAATATTTATTAAACATGACACAAGACAGTGCTTAAAGTTCGCTGGTTATTGTTTACACAAAAAGTGTTCCCCCATTTCCCCAAAACAGTGATATTTTTCTATTCGACAAGTTGCCTGATAAACATTATATTTATCTCGAGGCGGCATAACACTCCATACAATGAAACACTTGACAAGACAATAATTACGAGTATGCTGATACATGTAGTTATATTTCAATATCAATATTGACGTTAATTCTATGAACATATTGAAAAATAAAACACATTGTATCAACCATGACTATGTGATACTTACAGTAAGTTTTCTTTTTCAATTCCTCTATTTCGTTAGAATCCAGCTTGCTGTTCTTTTTTCCCATTGCTATTTCAAAAGTTATGTTTTAATGAGTCTTTAATAGTATCCTTTTAATTATCCGTCATTTATCACAATAAACTTCATATTATTATATCAAACAAAAACTGTATACTTCATCAAATTATTATATATTTTATAACATTTGCTTAGTTGTTTGTTTATAAAATGTCAGTCGTTAAAGATAGACATCAAACAGTTGTTAATGAAATATTCTAGTTCTTCCTAGACTTCCAAAGTATATGTTCACAGCGTTCTTTTTATGAATAATGGTACAAACTGTTCCAACGTTCGCTGTTCGCTGTCATTATTTAACTTATTATTGACAAAACATACACCATGTGTACCCCCGAATTATTGTTTCCTCATCCAAGAACCATTTCTATATGCATACGCTTACATGACTATGAATAACAAACAAACAACTTCGCTCCTGAAATTGCCGCTGTCGTTCTAATCGAAATTCCAATTTTCCGACTATGCAAAGACTTCGCCAGCAAATCCGTGTGCAATGTAAATAGCAGCTGTCTTGGATAGTTCTCTGATACATACACTGTACATTATCTGAGACAGGATTGAGCCAAGACATGCATATATCGCTATTACAGCGTTGATGTGAAGGACTGTCCAAGTGTGCATGTATGCAACATATTCGGTTCTATTGTTTAAAGTAATCAAATAATATCAATTTAAATAGATGTTGTTCAGAAGAAATAAGTTCAATAAAATATAAAATAATTTGTAAGAACTTAAACAATATTTTTTAATTATTTTCAGGTCGATGTACTAAGGGAATAAATACATGTTATAGCTTTGCTTGAGCGCCATTTACCAGGCGGCCATAAAATGTCTTTTGTTTACACTTATATCGCCAAAAACGCAGTGTATGTAGATCAGCTAGTATTTTGTCGTTACCTTAATTAACGATTCCAAATTTAATGAAAATATGCTATGATATACAGAAATCTTCAAAATCTCAATTTAACATTCTTTCATCTGATATTTTAGTGAATACGCTCGAGCGTAGTATAACAGATCGCAAAATGAATAGTTATTTTAGTAAAGTCAGAAAAAAAGGATCTGATCTCATCATGGAAAACAAAAAAGGATTCTGCAAACCAATCCCAAAAAATGTAGTGCAATCATGTCTGATGGTCTTAATATTTGCCAACGTAACAGTTGATACGTTATTTTTGGTGAATAATTTTCATTTTACTGATAACTATCACCAATATAATGTAATCGAGTCAACTGTCATGCGGAAATGATGCTTCAATTTATTTCATCTAATATATATTAAGGTTGTTTAGCATGTGCTATTACACATGGACGTTAATTAATTTTGTTTTTACAACGCGAGCTATATGATTATCAGGTAAACATATGATACATTATGGTATATTTACTATAACATTTTTTTAGATTGCCTAAACTACTGCTGACAAAGGGCCTGTATCTATTTGTTTTGTTAAAAATAGCGTTAGGGGATGGGTTAGGGATGTAGTCATCACTACTGTGATATGCTATCGTTGAATGTAATTTTTAACAAATAGTGAGGTTTTGATCTCCTTAAAACTGGTTAAATTTCCCTTCCCTCAAACAAAGCTTTTGCGTTTACCGTTACAAGGCAGTGATCCCAGGTGTGTGTCGTTTGTAATGTACGTGTGTGTCTTTTCCAGTTTGCATTTGTTTTGTGTCTCACTGCTTGTCAATTGACCCATTGCCGTAAATAAATGACCGCGTTGGGTAATTAGTTGTCCTTCCTGCTTATTCAGCTGCCGTTTTACTTCTTGTGTATTTGTAATCGCAGTGAAATTATAATAATATGTCTGCTGTCATGTATGTATTTCATATGAAAAAAAAATGTCGCTGAATATTTGTGAATACCACAGCTTATGAAAACAGAATCAACTTATAAGGTTTTATTATAAATACTTAATGGCTCGTGTTTCTCTAAAAATAACAACCCCACGTTAATATATAAAACCTTGTGACACATTTACCTTTTGTAATACTGTGAGTAAGGGAAAAACACCTGATCAAGTTTAATTGGCGCAGGCTTTAATGTTTTTCATATTTAAGTTGTTCATATTGTTACATAGGATTTAAGTGAATGATGTATGAACATGTATGTCGATTCCTGACTCTTAGCATCCAGCGAAATGCTACATTAAAACATTAATTTAACACGCGATTTAAAAATGGTGCAACAGTTGTCACAACCAATATCTCCCACCTCGCAAATGAATCAAAACATAACGCTTTGCTGGTGACTAGTCTATTTAAACAGTTCTTGTCACACGTATTATCGTTTGCAAATATGCGAACAATTTGAACAACTTAAGATTTAATATCAGTAAGGACTGACATTCTCTAAACTAACTGCAGAGTTCAATTTAAAAAAGGTTTCTTTAGTTTGAAATACTGTATATTATTTTAATGTAAATACAAATAGTTTATATTTTCTTATTAAACATACAAAAATACCAAATAAGAATATAAAATAATATAAATACATAATAGTATGGTAGCAACATTTTAGCCATTTTTTTTAAAACACAATTTACAGTTTTTTTCGCACATTCTGTTCACTATGATACTTATGAACTAAGTATCGAATAGTTAATATAATGCCCTAATGGCCCGATCCTTTCTAAATACGACCTCTCTAAAGACCGTGTCCATGCGTATGTTAAAAAAACAAACGTAACGGACATTTGATTGGTATTTGAAGTAAATCAAGCAAGACAGTCTTCAAATGCGTTCCTTGGAGAATAAGTCATAGCCTGTTATATAAAATATTTCAGCGAATAAATGACAGGGACAAGTTGGCATTCCCACAAACGTTTGATTTATGGTCCCAATGAAATGCTTTAACTCACCGTAACGACGTGCTCAATTAATCTGTTCTTAAGCCAAATAATTAGCCGTAACATACTAAACTATTTTCGTGTTGAAAATTGATCTCGAAACCCAAATTCAACAGACAAATTATATGAGATGGGATATGATATGTTTTAGTTTGCATATTGTCAGTTATAATTACACGTGCATTATTGAAACCTTGTTCGAAACTGTTGTTTAACACATACTAAATGTTACATAATTGAAAACGTCTATTTGTTTTACGCCATACTAGCGTAATGCAAACATTTTGTTTTTCGAAAAACATCGTTTTAATCTGCATGTTTGTTTTCAAATACTGATCGGGAATATGATGTCTCGTAAAGAAATACTAGTGTACCGTGGTAACTTTGAACACCTTTATTACACACTAACGAAGTTAAAATAATGACAGGGCTGTAGTATTTATTCCTTCACTCTCTTCATTTAAAGCACGTGTAATACTTACAATGTGTTGTATTTCTCAGATATGGAATAATTCCCGGGCTCAGTTTGCTATATCGTTTACCCATTGTACGTGTAGGTTAGCAAAACAAATTCAACATTCTTTAAAGGTCCATACACCATACACTTAAATCCATTTACGCACCAATTAAGCAACTTAACACTTGTACTGTGTGAAAGTTTAAACAATGTATTTACAAAAACAAATTCGACTGAGAAGGAAAGCAATGCATCTACAGTGCTAGTGTTTTTGTAATCACTACAAGTGTTAACCGGATAGGTGTATCCCAGGTAAGATAATTGTTCCCTGGTATTGGCAAAACTATGACTGTTTTGGGCCTGGAAATAAATGTTAAGTGCAACATTAAGCAAGATACCACTGTTATAAACACACTCGTGATTTTCAGCTGCCATTCAGGAAACGAAATACGTCATCTTGTATTTTAGAAGTATTTTCATGTGTGTGCAATACAGGTGTAAATGTATTGTACATGTACTCGGTTTTCATCGTAAACTTAACCTTGATTTTTTAATACTGATTTGATGTTTGGTAGATCAATACGTAAAATAAATCAACAGCAATAAAACTTTACACTTAACAGAAACAAAGGCAACGTTTCGATAAGGTATAGTTTTTAGTATTGATTAACGATGGCTTGTGATTAAAAAATTAAATGATTGGAACTCTTAAGAGAAATCAAACTATATTTGAACCATGTATGTACGGCGTTTGAATTTAAATATATGGTTTCTGTACGTATAACTCATATATTCGAAATTGTGTTTATATCGGGACAATAAGTGTCCAGAAAATGCTATTTTAATTACCAAATAATTAGCTTTATAACAAACATGCTAAGACAGTGCGAAGATCTGTTGTTTTTTTTCTACATGCTTTAGTTCGCATTCTTACGAATGCCAAAAAGAATATTGTCAAACATTAATCATAGCTTAACAAGGGAAAAAGTTTGGCGAATGTTCACGAATCAAGAAATTAACACCAACCTGAACTAACTGCGATTGGTATCAACAGCATTAAGTGTTGTACTGTGTTTAACCCTCGAAATGATGTATGACAAAATTACATATTTTCTCTGGATAGAGCAGAATTTCGCTTTCTTATTTTCAATTCAATTAACCGATAATTTCTCTCGATTTTTCAGCAATAACTTCTGCATCGCTATCTATGTTCGGGATAGAGAAAATGTGTCAACATGATTAGGTCATCAGCACGTTAACACACTGCCTTTTATAGTTAACGTTATGTTGAAGTACCTGTATTCCATAACTGTGTATGAAAACTTTGGATCTTTATACATCAACTGTATTTATACAGAGAGAAAAAGAGAAATGTAGAATACTAATTATACCGTAGCGGTCATAAACATCAATAAAAAAACTCCAACTAAACCACAGGCGAATATTTGATTAACCTTTGTCTTATTTACGATTATTTATCACCAGTTGCTAGGCAGAAAATAATTATAATATTGATGTTGGCTAACGCGTTACATAACACGTATATAAGAAGTGACAATTGTAATTTACAAAAGCAACCTTGACAACAATGCATGTTTTTGTGTAGACCTGAAAAATGATATGTTTCACTGAATTACGTATGGGCTTTATTGACATACAATCAGCTGTAAATATCATCAAATCTTTGAATTTTGTAAAGTAATCTGAGACATGTTTTTTTTTAACAGTAAAGTATGTGTTCATTAAAATGACCATTAAGGACTTGCTTGTGTTAGCCTATGAAACGCTTTTTAAAGCTTAAAATAAATGGTTCACCAATTATGTGGTTAGGAACAATATTGTATTACAATTGTCTTTGTTGAATATTATATGGCCGTAAATTCCTTTTAAACAGATTGCCTCATTGTTTGTATTAAGAAGTAAACAACAAACATCACGCCATACGCATTCAGCCAGTGACATATTTTGACATATTTTGAAATTCAACATTAAGCGGAGATAAATCATTAACGTTTGTGCTACACATACAACATTAACTATAACTGAATAAACAGAAACCTATTTGCATCGAGAAAGTACGTCGTTAAACGCTAGTTAATAATGGGAACATACTGTTACATTTCAGATCGCCACAGAAGATAGTCTAGCAACATTTCGGTGGTATAAAGAAACAACAACGTGCCATAATGATTTATAATCCAGATAAAGTAGGTATTTTCACCATGCATTGCTCTTCACATTTATACCGTAGAGCGAATTCTGATAAAATCGGATGAAGTTAATTTCGTGTTTTCGAAATGATAATAAACTGAGAGTCTGCACAATTCATTAGGCTTCAAGCAACTAGGTTATGTTTAAATTTCAAGTAACATTTCATATGGGAAATTATAAATCAAGTCCTTATCTAGCACATCAATAGGATCCATTTAATAACGCAGTGAAATACATTATTATATTATTGAAATATTTCATATTAAGCATGAAATACAGAAAACAAACACCTACAATGAAGTGTTTTATCAATTATTTAAAACTGAATATTCAAATTGAAAAAAGAAATAGCCCTCAACAATGATACACTTCATATATTTGAACAAAAATGGAAACACATTTAACTTTCCTAAACAAGTCCAGTTTGCTTTCTACCCACTTTATGAAACTCATCTGTATTCATAATTATTCTGTGTTTTTTTGTAAAACACCTATCACAAACAACCAAAGAAAAAAACTACATATGAACATTTTTTTTTCTTTAATCAAAATGAAACCACAATGTCAAAAAGTTATATATTAGCATATCTTGTATAACATGTTTGAACAGTATTGCTGCTACATGGTATCACCTTGTTTTATGATCATATACATGTATACATTGTATGTCTTATATTGAATAAAAAAAAGGATCCATCTAAGGATCCATCTAATAACTGGTCCGTTTTTTTTTCATTGAATATTTCGAGCAGCACAGTGTACCTTTTATATATTTCATTTTCTCTCTGATTCTATTTTGAATAATGCACACGATTTCTGTTTTCAATAGATTCATGGGTGTTTCTTTAACATGAATACGAGCGTACATCTGTTTCTTTTGTATCATTGAATCATGAGTTTAAGTATCTAGCACTTTGGAACATGAGCATAGTAAGTGTTCTACTCGAAGCTCTATAATAGTTTCAACGTTTTATTTGAAAACTTCAGAGGGTTTATCGAAAAATTAAAAAACGATTCTGGCAATTGATAAAAAATACATACTTTCCGCAAATCCGTTCATAATGTAAACTGGTTGTGCGTATGGGTTTCATGCTCTGGTACTTTTAACAAGAAAATTGCGTCAAACTATTAGATGTCAAGCCAAACCCAATATTTGTTAGCCTTTTGCAATTAACTTTTCTTACTTCTTATAGCTTCATGTAGTAGAAAAGATCTTCTTATATTTAAATAGTCCCAATGATTGTTTATGTGTTCCTGATATGAAATACATCGATATGTATGAATTCCAATTATCCGCACATATAATTTAATTTCAAATAGGCTGAAGAATATGGTTTGTTTGCGTTATTTGTTAACATTACGATTGAATTCGTAATAGTTAAATTAATTTGTTGATGTCACTTCTGTCTAATGTAACTGCCCATAAAAATAGTTAAACTTAATTTAAACAGCGGTCAACAGTTTATTTTCATTCTGAATGCATCGACAAGAGGAAGTGCCTCTTCGAAAGATTGCATTTCAAATAGTTTCACTTTTCTATAAAATTGTTACCGCTATCAAATACAGGGCCAAAGACTTAAAAACAAAAACGATTAAAGATCGACTCACTATCAGGGAACGGTCAATAAACGCATTGGAAATTTAAACCGGATAAAAGTTTAGTCCAACTTAAAATTAAGCCGATAATTTATCACAAACCACATACATAGCGCCGTGCTTCTCGAGGCAATCAAAGTTCATGAAATGTATTAAACAGACATCACTCACAAATAAAACATACCTCGCCATTAATTATAAAACGTTAAATAAAAACACAAGAATAGTGGATTTGGCTTTAAAACAATAAAATAAACATAATATATCTTAAATAAATAAAGAATTATAAATCTGCTTTTGAGCGCGCGTGTATACTGATACAAATCGATAGTCTGGCAACATGTCGGTTGTGTAAAGAAACAAGCACGCGACATCATGATTTTTAATCCAGAAAATGTTGCTATGAAGAACATTTATCGTCTTGAAAAGTCCAAAATTCCAATGAAAATTGCGATCGTGTTTTTGCTTATGTTTTAAATAGTTCACATTGTTGGAAAGATCGATTATTCAAATCACTGTATCGTGAAACTATGTTGCAACCCCTGCTGAGCAGTTTTGCGCAAAATTGCTATAACTAACTCTGATACTATTGATTAATAAGAAATTCCGGATAAAATCCTGTGTTTACATTTCTAAGTGGATAATTACTTAATATACCAGTTATATTGCTGCTGGCAAACATTAGTGATTTGAAAATTAACATTTGTTCTACGGCTATCGTTAAACTAGAAGGGAATGTGTATTTTGGTGAGTTTGAAATTCCTAAATTATATTATTCCATTAATAAGGATTACTATAAATTAATTGATTAATGAAAAGTATAATACCATACTTCAGATAAATGCAATTTGAAAACAAAAAGGATTAATGTAAAAATGTTATTAATTTGATATTGTTTAAAACAAAATTGAGTTGAATACATGATATGAATAAGGTGTTAATAATAGTAATACTGATAGTAATTATAACAATAGCAAAAAAAAATAATAAAAAAATATAATAATTATTATAATTATAACTAAAATAATAATAATAAATGACAAGTTTGGGTACATAATTAAAATTGCCTTTTTAGTAAGGAGTGATATAATTCATCTGAGTATCAATAGTTCTATTCAATTAATGAAATTGTTAACAAATCGTTGTCTAAATACATGTGATAAATATGAAATAGAAAAGTATTTTTAAACGGTTATACATACTGCTGCACTTCAGATGAAGTGTGCTGATAGTTTGGCAACATTTCGGTTTTATTAACTTTAATTTAATGGCGGAATGATTAATAATCCAGAGAATGCGGTTGTTTGTAGTCCGTGTACGAGAAACCAGGTTTCGTGGCATGGTCACATTTCTTAATTCAATTTTAACGGAATCACTAAAGAATAACTATACAATAGTTATTAACTGACTGACAGAAAATGTATAACATACTATCAAAAGGGAAGAAAGGCGAATTCTGATTCACATACGAAATCATTTAAAAGAACTTCTAGATTTATTAATTTTGTTATATGAAACTCAACAAAAATACCTCCAAGCTATGTTATCCATCAATGTAATATTGAATCACTTTTACATTTAAAATTGTGTTTCAAACTAGTCATTTTCAAAATTAACTTAAGTCACCTGCAGTAAAATGAAACTAAAGATGTCAAAAAACTAGCATCATATATATATATATCATAGACCTTTTCTCATTAATTAATGTTCAACTTATTTAAATACTTCCATTTTCATTAGTTTAATACATTTTTTCTTTAATACGCAATGCATACGTGTACGATTTTGCATCAATAAATAATTCTTTAAAATAGTCAAAACCCTTCCATTCTCTTCTAATTTCAAGGGCCGTTCTACTCGACACTTCTTTGATGTTTTCCGGATTTAGTAGAACGGCAATTGCTGTATCGGATATAACAGAAACAATTCTATAAATTTATCAAAGCATCTGTACTATTCTCAATTCCAATTATATCATAATATGGTTGTGCTTATTGGTTTCATGTTCTGGTAAATCACACACGAAAATCTCGTTTAACAAGCGTATCAAATAGAGGATATTTGTTCATTTCAGTGTAAGATCGTTTTTTATTTCACGAGTGATCATAGAAAATATTATTTTTCTATGATCACGAGTAAAAAAACAAACAATCTTACACTGACATGAACACATTTTCTGTTTCTTTTATGCCCCTTTTTCAATGAAATAATTAATTATAATTTCTATTTCGCTGAAAAGTGACCCTCTCTCCCGTGACGCGCCTCAATACATTGAAATGACGTCATTTTGTTGAAGAAATGACGTCATTATTCCAGGAAAATTATTCAGTTAAACTCTTTTACAATGTAAATAAACGGTAAAAAAAAAGCATAAAATAAAAAGAAAATGTGTTGGATTCGGTGGATAATCCATTTTATTTCACTCGTAATCATAGAAAAATATAAACAAGGATATAAACAAGGGAAGTACATCTTGATATGATAATCTAAAAATAAAAAAAGGAATTCAGAAAATTTGTTCTTTTCACCGGTGAAAAGAACAATTTTGTTCTTTTCACTGCTGTTATTTCACTGCAGAAATGTCATATTTTATCATTAGGTATAAAAGAAAAGTCAATCATACACCCATGCATTTGTGTTGAACATTTCGCGCTTTGAATGTAAGCATACGCTTTCCGGATTGACATATGTTATACAGTTATATAGTAGATCTCATAAACATGTAATTGATAATTAATCACATGATTAAGTTTAGTAAACCAATACAATAAAACAGAGTGAAAAACAGAATTGCTAAAGCAGTATTAGTGTGTTCCAATAATGTCTAAAAATATGAAAACTGCTAGTAAAATGATTTCAGAAGACGAAATAAATATGATCTACAATTGAAAACATACATACAAGTTTGTGTTGTAGAAATTCCAAATTATATCTTAAGTTTAGGAATGAAACTAAATAAACATTATCGTGAGAATAATTCTTGTTAAAATCCGCATTTCTCTTATTTAAGACTCGTGACCAATTTCCTATTTAATACCGGAAAACATATGCACAACATTTAAAATTAAGCTTTAGTTGAACTGCCATAAACATTGTAAAACAATTTGAAAGCTATCACATAACGCATATATTGACGGATAATTAAAATTTGATCACGAGACACGTTGTTCGTAATGATTTGGCTTAAATGCACCAGTAAATAGTAACGCCAAAATAGCACATTGATATATTGAAAATAAACTTAATTATTCTATATCCAATAAATTCATCCAATGGGCATTCTTTATAAGTACCACGTGAGCGTCCAATATATTCCGGTATTGGATCCAAAAAGTCTGTATTTTTTCCATATTGGACAGTTGGGTACACGTGCACTAAACAATTGTTTTTTTTTAACGATAAAAGCCGTTACCGAGAAAAAATATCCGAATGTACAAATAATCGATTCACAAAGGCGCTTATCGTGCTGCAAATAACAATTATATAGAGGATATTTGTTCGGTGGAATATCGATTTTAATTCACGAGTGATCATAGAAAATATATTTTTTCTTTTTATTTTATGCTTTTTTAACCGTTTATTTACATTGTTAAATAGCTTAACTGGAGAATTGCGCTGGAATAATGACGTCATTCCGTCAAACAAATGACGTCATTTCACAGTTTAACAGTGAAAAATATCGATAATTTTCACTGTTATTTTTCCTTGTTTAAAACAGTGATATATCAGTTTTAATTCACTGATCTTTCTCTATAAACCACCGGAGAGCATTAAATAAACATACATATGTAGCATTAAAATAAAACAAAAAGCTGAAGAAAGGGATATAGAAAAAAAAGCTTATTAGACGTTAAAACTGTACAATACGTGATATATTTGGACTCGCACACAGTTTGAACGGCTCGTCCAATATGACTTCAAACTGTGTGCTCCTCCAAATATATCACCGTATTGTACAGTGAAACGTCTAATAACCTATAATTATGAATATAATGACTAATACTAAATAACTGTAAATAAAGTTATTGGTGTTAAGTGTTAAGACGACTGAACTAGAACTTGTCATTTGTATTTTAGGTTGAGTTGCAACTATCCGTGTGTGTAGTATTTTCGGCAACCCTAAGGCCAAAGTATAACGACCGTTGTATTAGGAGCGTCTTAGTTTATTGCTGTGTCTTACTAGCAAATGTTATCTTACCACACACGGCCACTGATCTAGTGATCCAGTTATCAATCCTTCGCAATGCATTGATTTGTGGTATGTTTTGCAGGCATTGATCTTCACAATTAACAATTCAAACAACTGAGATCTTTCTACATATTGACTAACCAAAATTCCAATTATCCGCCTAAGGCGCAGCGAATTCCAGAAATTCAGACCAATCTTTGATGTGTGTATGTACATCTACATAGATGTCTTCTGTTTATCAGTCATGTATTAGAAATAATGGCGGAGATTTTATTAACTTTAATGATATGACTTCATTTGATTACAAACATTTTACCTCACTGCTTTAGTCTGAAAAAATGGCTTTCGTTTAAGCCATGCTGTGGCTTAGTTATATCTTAAAAGAAATATTTTAGTGTACAGGTTTTGTTATAAAAGTCGAAGTTTACCCTTACAATTAGTTTGTTTACCTTCATTGTAACCAAAACTTATAACAAGAAGTTAACTATAACAGTGTGAAATTATCAAAATTATCATTTCACCCAAGCTGGTATTATCTCTACATCGCATTACTATGAAAGGCTAGTCTTTTCTGCATACGTTAGTTTTGTACTCAAAGCTCGCTGTGAAAAGACACATTGGCGTTTGTTCGATCCACGTTGAAGTGTTTATGAGAAAATAAAGCAACTGGTCTCTGACAATTCCAATTATCCACCTTTTGCGAATCAGATTCTAGTATGTTATAGTAGTTCGTGATAAATATAAGAGTTCTAATGAGACAGAAATACTTTCCTTGTCATGGCTACACGATTCGGACTAACGCCACAGTTTTGGCTAAAAGTCAAACACCGTTATTTGTTGTTTATGTCACAGGAAATATGCTAACCTTGAGCGTTCTTTGATTCAAGTTATAATTATAGTATCATTTCCAAACATATGGGCTCATTATTTATTATAAGGATTATATAATGTTTACCACACACAATTGTGTGCAAGTGTATCCCCATGTTTCTTGAAACACGGAAAACATCGGGTCCGATTAAGATCATCGGGATCCGTTACATATAGTGTCTTAAAACTAAAATATTGTTCGAATGCCATTTCCTTCTTTAGTTATTTTACAAATCATAAACTGCTTAACCTAGCCATTCACATATATTTTGACTACTTGCGGGTGTTTAAAAGGTGGAGGGGAAAAGTATGTAGATTTGAACAATTCAGAGGTCAAGTAAACAGGCGCTTGTAACATTGAAACAGTTTCCAAACAATATCTAGACAACCATATACTAAATGATCATAACATTGATACTATAATTAGAAATGTGGAGAGGAAGACACCTAACAATGTTGACGCCAAATGATAAAAGATCACTTTCATAGTCGTATACAATTAAACAAAAATATTTTATTTTTAATGCACAAAATATAATTTGCTTTTGATTTGTTTCAAACTGTTACACAGTGCTGTGTATGTCATTGATAATCGAAGAAAAAAAGTTGAACCAGAGATTGCTAATAGTAATATCTTACTATTGTAATAGATACTACTATAATAATATATTAATTTGTAACATTGTAAACCTATTGCATTTTCTGTTAATATTAAATATAAGTAGCTTTCCCCAGTGCCCCAAAACGAGGATACACGGGTATGTGTTCCTGTTACCTCAGTTGCCTGACATAAACATTATCTTAACCACTGCGTTTTAACCAAACAATGGCCTGGAAAAGGCCTGCTAACATGTAAACGGCCAAACGACATAAGGTTTACATATAACTGATAAACATCGATATAAGCACAAAGGAGTTAAATTACATATAATACAAAATACCAGATAAAAATGTCCCATGAGTATTGGTTACATGACCATCCAGCAACAATGAAAATAATGACAATCCGATATTCCGTTGCTGCTTATACATGTAGTTAGATATGAAGATAATATTTAAGTCGATGCTTATAAAAAAGTATTAATTAATATTGCACATTTAATAAACCATGACTATATGATACTTACAGTAGGTTTTAGTTTTCAATTCCTCAATTTCATTAGAATTCAGCTTGCTATTCTTTTTCCCCATTGCTAGTTATACAGTTGGGTAATTGAGTCTCTTGTAGTTGCCTTCCAATTATCCATCGGTTATCACAATAAACATCTTCTTTGTTTTGAATCACTTAAAATAGTTCACTTCTTCAAATATGTTTGATATATGACCATGTTCGATTGGTTTGATCTATATAAGATGTCAATCCTTAAATATACACATCAAACAGTTATTATTGAAACATTATAGTTCCTCCTAGACTTTAAAAGTGTCTTTTCACAGCGAGCTTATTATTTCTGAATTATTTTACGAACTGTGCCAACTTTCTCTGTCATCTGTCATTGTTTAACTATTGACAAAACATACAAACAATGTGAACCAGAATTAGTTTTCGTTCTCCAAAAACCATTTCTATATTCATACGCTTACATGATCATGAATAATAATCACAAAACTCCGCTCCTGAAATTGCCGCTGTCGTTCTAATCGAAATTCCAATTATCCGACAAGGCGAAGACTTTGCCAGCAAATCCGTGTGCAATGTAAATAGCAGCTGTCTTGGATTATTCTCTGATACATACACTGGGCGCATTTTCGGCCGCAGGATTGTGCCAAGAAATGAATATATTGCTTTTACAGCGTTGCTATAAGGACATTCCAAGTGTGCATGTGCATAACGTATGTAGTTCGTTTGTTTAAAGTAATTAAATCATATTTACCATTGTAAGAAATGACGTTCAGTAGAAATACATTTTATCACATGCTATACCTTGTTTTCAATGTAATACAGACATTAACTATTTTTTTATATTACACATGTGTAATACAACATTTTTAAGCGTTTTCCAGAATCAATAACTTACCAATCGAATGGCTTCATTTTGGTGAAATGACGTCGTCAACATGAAATGACGCCACGATAGTAAACAACTTTTAGATCTGTCAGCATTTTTGGGTCAATTAAGATGTATTATATTTAGTTTAAAAGCATGTGATAAAAAAAGATCCGACACTCGTTGTCATATCATACCATATTTTATTAAACTCGTCCAGGACATCGACTGACTACATTTGGTTTACATTGGGATATCCTGCTGATTATAAGTGTCATGAATAACAATTATTATTTTCCTAAATAATTATACTAGTATCTATTTGTAATCATACAAGTTGGGTGTGAGCGTAAGATCTGTTTATATCGATGATAACAATTAAAAGTTATAATTAAATGCTGCGTAAAATATGATTACGTGAAATAAGGCATTTTCATGTGTTGAACAATATGTCGTAATTTAGAAAGCAACAAAATAAAGCAAAATTAACATACGTTTTCGTCGAATATAAATGTTGGTAAACGGTTGCTCGCAACCCTTATCTTTCAAATACATAAGAATTGTAAAAGAACCGTTTTTTTGCCATAGATTATTTTTAGCAGCATCATGTACTTTGAAATAAAAAAAAAATCCGCATGCATGTAGTTTTTGCAAATAGGATCACTTTCGTAATCGTTAGTTGATTCATTTTCCTACGATTGTGTACGAGTTTGTGTCAATAAATCACCCATTTATAATATTTGCACCCCTTTCAATAAGTTGTAATTATAGGTACCGCTGTTATATTTCAATAGAAAAATCAATGTTTTCTGAGTTGTATTTAACCTCGATGGTTTTATCAGAAATCAACGAATACATTCTAGCAAAAGAGCCAAATATATGTTCTCTCTATTCCGTTCATATCTTAAACTGGTTTCTGAACCACAAATATCTAAAAATATATTGCCTTACTAGTCCTATTTTACTCATACATATTTAAGTATTTGAACATTTCATATCGTATTGTCATCCTTGAAGATTGACAATTTACATTTCATACGCGGACAAGTTGGAATCACAAAAACACAATTATGTGTACCGATGTGTATTCCGTGTAAAAATTAAATGCATACAAATCTCTATACATAAATAAATAATGTGAAGTGCCGTACAAAAAGTAAAATATTTTGAACAAATCGACTTACGCTTAATGCCGATATTTAAAGATATTGTTGTAAAGTGTAAAGACGACTGAATTAAAATGTTTGTATTTCAAAATTAAGTTTCAACTATAGGTTTGTGTTGTATTTTCGGTCATTCTAAAAGTCATGGTATGTCAACCGTTGTATTAGCAACTTCTTTGATTATTTATGTGTCTAACTTGCAAATGTGTAATTAACACATAACTTACCATGTTAACTTGATCATTTCACTCAAGCTGGTACTCTCCTCTCATACGATATTAACATAGGACCATACAATTTCATTTTATGATTAGTAATTTGGAGAGAAAGACCACACTGGCTTTTGAGACAAAGTGATAAAAGATAAATGACAAAGTCGCAAATAATTGTAAAAGAAAATATCTTAAAAAATCTATATAATTATTTGTTTGGACATAAAAAAATGTGTTAACTTATTTCAGTATAAACAAGTAACAAACAACCATACCGACATAATACGACAAATGACATATTTTTCTAAGTATAGTTATGAGACATTTTGCGGAAATAAATCGATTACGTTTTAGTTTAAATGTTATAGTTATATTTGTTGTATTTATTTGTATGTGTCACACATGCATAATTTACTAAAACGGAACAAACAGAAATCAGTTTTCCGTGAGAAATATATAATTCAACGCTAGTTAATAATGGGTATATACTGTTACAAGTCTGAGCGCATTAGAAGATAGTCTGGCAATATTTCGTTGATATAAAGAAACAAAACAACGTGCCATAATGATTTATAATCCAGAAAAAGTAGGTATGCTCACCATGCATTGCTCTTCAACATTAATACTGTAGAGCGAATTCTGATAAATCGTTAAAGGTAATTTTGTGTTTTCGAAATGATAATAAACTGAGAGTCTGCATAATTCATAAAGCTAATTCATTAAACTTAGTTATTTTTAAATTTCAAGTAACATTTCATATGGGAAATAACAATTATCTAGCAAACCAATAGGATCCATCTAATAACTGGTTCGTTTTTTTTCCGTTGAATATTTCGAGCAGCACAGTGTACCTATTATATATTTCATTTTCTCTCTGATTCTATTTGGAATAATGCAGACTATTTCTGTTTCAATAGATTCAAGAGTGTTTCTTTAACATACATACAATCCTACTTCTGTTTCTTTTGTATCAATTAATCATGATTTTAAGTATCTAGCACTTTGGAAAACGTAAGTGTTTTACTCGAAGCTTTATAATAGTTTCAACGTTTTATTTGAAAACTTCAGAGGGTTTATCGAAAAGTTAAGAAACGATTCTGGCAATTGCTCAAATATGTACTCTCCCAAAATTCGTTCATAATGTAAACTGGCTGTGTTTATCGGTTTCATGCTCTGGTACTCCAAACAAGAAAATCGCGTCAAACTATTAGATTACAAGCCAAACCCAATATTCGTTAGCCTTCTGCAATTAACTTTTCTTGCTTCTTATAGCTTCATGTAGTAGAAAAGATCTTCTTATATCTAAATAGTCCCAATGATTGATTGATTATGTGTTCCTGATATGAAATACATCGATATGTATTTATTCCAATTACCCGCGCAGATAAGCTGAACAATATGGTTTGTTTGCGTTTAGTGTAAACATAACGATTGCATTCGTTACACTTAAATTAATTTGTTGTTGTCACTTCTGTCTAGTGTTTGTGCCTCCAAAAAAGTAAAGTAAATTAAACAGCGGTCAACAGTTTGTTTTTATTCTGAGTGCATCGATAGGAGGAAGTGATTTGATTTCAAGTAGTTTCAGTTTTCTATAAAATTGTGTTTTGAATTTACGAACACATCGATGATTTTACGTTGACGGCATTGAACATATTGTTTTCAGAGACTAAACACAACATAAGCATGAGAAATCTAAAATTTAGGTAAATAGCTTATATTGTGTTTGGCATTTATAAATATAGAAATAATGAAACTCCAGAACCGTTAAACTTGATAAGTTATTGTTACCGCTAACAAATACAGGGCCAATGACTTAAAAACAAAAACGATTAAAGATCGGCTCACTATCAGGGAACGGTCAATAAAAGCATTGGAAATTTAAACCGGTTAAAAGTTTAGTCCAGCTAATAATTAAGTCGATAATTTATAACAAACTACACACGTAACGACATGCTTCTCGGGAAGAAGGCAATGAAAGTACACGAAATGTATTAAATACAGATCACTCACAGATAAAACATACCTCACCATTTATTATAAAACGTAAAATAAAACACAATAATAGTGGATGTGTTTCTAAAACAATAAAAGAAACATAATATATATTAAATAAAGAAAGAATTAGAAATCTGCGTTTGTGCGCGCGTGTATACTAATACAAATCGATAGTCTGGAAACATGTCGGTTGTGTACAGAAACAAGTTAGCGACATAATGGTTTATAATACAGAAAATGATGCTATGTTGAACATTTATCGTCTTGAAAAGTCCAAAATTCCATTGAAAAATGCGATCATGTTTTTTGCTTATGTTTTAAATAGTTCACATTGTTAGATAGATCGATTAGTCCAATCAGTGTATCGTGTAACTATGTTGCAACTCCTGCTGAAAAGTTTTAGGCCAAATTGCTATCATTTACTCTGATACTATTGATTAATAAAACATTCCGGATAAAATCCTGTTTTTACATTTCTAAGTGGATAAATACTTAAGCTAACAGTTATATTGCTGCTGGCAAACATCAGTGATTTGAAAATTAACATTTGTTTAACGGCTATCGTTAAACTAGATGGGAGTGTGTATTTTGTTAAGTTTCAAATTCCTAAATTGTATTTTTCCTGTAATACGGATTCATATAAATGAATTGATTACGAAGAGTATAATAACATATTTAAGACAAATGCAATTTGAAAATGAAAAGGATTAACGCCAAATTGTTGTTAATTTGATGTTGTTTAAACAAAAAATAAAGTTGAATACATGCTATAAATGAGGTGTTAATAATAGTAATAATGATAATAATTATAGCAATAACAACACAAAATAAAAAAATATAATAATTAATATAATTATAACTATAATAATAATAATAATAATAAAAGACTAATTTGGGTACATAATTAAATTGCCTTTTTATTAAGGAATGATATCATTCATCTAAGATCAATAGTTTAACTGGATTGATGAAATTGTAAACAAAACGTTTTACACAATTATTGTTTACCTGCCTACAAACTGCTGCACATCAGATGAAATCAGCTGATAGTTTGGCAACATTTCGGTTTTATAAAGAAACAAGTCTGTGGCGTAATGATTAAAATTCCAGAGAATGCTGTTGTTTGTACGAAAAAACTGGATTTTGACGTGGTCATATTTCTTCGTGTTTTTTTTTTAACCCCGTTGATTAAATATACTATATATGTAATACAGATATTCAACTCAAAATATGTCTGTATGTTCACTATATCAGGGGACTGACATAAAATGTGTTAGATACTGTCAACGCGGAAGAAGAGTTTAAAGAGAATTCTCATTCAAATACGGACTCGTTTAAAGGAACTTTAGACTCACACACACGTTCTCTGTTACACAGTGCTTTGTATGTCATTGATAATCGAAGAATGAAAGTTAAACAAGAGATTGCTAATAGTTCTCTGTTAATATTTAACATAATTAGCTTCCCCCCAGTGCCCCAAAACCAGGATAAACGGGTATGTGTTCCTGTGTCCTCAGTTGCCTGACATAAACAGAATCTTAACCTCTGCATTGTAACCAAAAAAATGGCCTGGAAAAGGCCTGCAAACATGTAAAAGGCAAAACTTTATCAGTTTTACATATAACTGATAAACATCAATATTAATACAAAGGAGTTAGATGACAAATACAAAATGCTGCTTATACATGTTGTAAGATATGAAGATAATATTTAAGTCGATGCTAATAAAACGTATTAAACAATATAACACATTAAACAAACCATGACTAAATGATACTTACAGTAGGTTTTAGTTTTCAATTCCTCAATTTCGTTAGAATTCAGCTTGCTATTCTTTTTCCCCATTGCTAGTTATACAGTTGGGTAATTGAGTCCCTTGAAGTAGCCTTCCAATTATCCATCGGTTATCACAATAAACCTCTTCTTTGTTTTGAATCACTAAAAGTAGTTCACTTCTTCAAATATGTTTGATATATGACCATGTTCGATTGGTTTGATCTATATAAGATGTCAATCCTTAAATATACACATCAAACAGTTATTATTGAAACATTATAGTTCCTAGTAGACTTTAAAAGTGTCTTTTCACAGCGAGCGTATTATTTCTGAATTATATTACGAACTGTGCCAACTTTCGCTGTTAGCTATCATTATTTAACTATTGACAAAACATACAAACAATGTGCACCAGAATAAGTTTTCCTTCTCCAAAAAATATTTCTACATTCATACGCTAACTTGACTATGAATAATAATAACAAAACTCCGCTCCTGAAATTACCGCTGTCTTTCTAATCGAAATTCCAAATATCCGACAAGGCAAAAACTTTGCCAGCAAATGCAATGTTATTAGCAGCTGTCTTTGATAATTATCTGATACATACACTGTACGAATTATCGGAGACAGGATTGTTCCAAGAAATGAATATATTGCCTTTACAGCGTTGCTATAAGGACATTCCAAGTGTGCATGGGCATACCATATGTTGTTCGTTTGTTTAAAGTAATTAAATTATATTAACAATTTTAATAAACAACGTTCAGTAGAAATACATTTTATTAAATATACAATTATTTTTTAATACATAAAAAATATGTATATCTCGGTATACTAGCTTGCTCTGATATACGTGTATGTAAATACTCCGATGTATTGAATGCCAACATATACGAAGTTTCGTATATTTTTTATCAGAGCAAATTATATTTTCTATCTTTTTCTCTGAAATCGAACTGTATTACACTTAATAAATTACACATTCCACTGAAAAACATATAATAAACTTCTATAGTTAACTTAAACGCTGATAATAAATGGTTAATCTTAATGTGGATAAAAAAAAATACATTACAATATTATGGTTTATTTTGATATGGTCATGCACATATGGGTAACCTTCTATGTGGATAGAAGAAAAGTAGGCATTACAAAATGTCTACGTTGAATATTATATGGTCGTATAATTATGTATTCTTAAAGATTTGTCTCATGTTTAGTATTATCAACATAACAGCAACCATACCGACACACGCTTTCCTCGAATGACAAATGTTTGTTATAAGACATTTAGCGCAAAAAAGCATTAACTATTTACTATAAATGATATAGTTTCAGGTGCTACACATACATCATTTACAAAAACTGAACAAACAGAAATCTGTTTTCTACGAGAAAGTACGTCGTTAAACGCTAGTTAATAATGGGTACATACTGTTACACGTCTGATCGCCAGAGAAGATAGACTGGCAACATTTCGGTGGTATAACGAAACAAGTTCTTGACATAACGATTTACAATCAAGAAAACGTAGGCATGTTCACCATGCATAGCAATGCAACATTTATTATTGATAAACTCCGTTAAAGGTAGTTTCGTGTTTTCGAAAGGACAATAAACTGAGTGTGCACAATTCTATCAGTTGATTCATTTAACAAAGTAATTTTGAAAGTTCAAGTAATGTTTCAAAAAGGGAAATCACAATCAATAGGAAATATGTTATAACTGGTCCGAGATTTTGCATTGATTATTTTGACCAGTACAGTGTACCTAGTATAGATTTAATTTTTCTTAGTATTTATTTTGCAGAATATATTTGTGATTTCAGTGTATTCATAAGTTTTTCTTGAACATTAATACATCAGTGTATTGTGTATACATTAATCATCGTTTAAAGTATATAGCCCTTTTAAAAATGTCTTATTTTAAGTATTATAGTAACTGTTCTACTCGACAGTTCTATTCTCTTTTCACGATTGTTTTAAGATCTTTAGTGGGTTTATCGAAGATTTCGGAATCGATTATGGTTATTGATCAAAGTGTCTTTACTCTCTCCCATTGTGTTTATAATGTAAACTACTTATGCTTATCGGTTTCATGCTCTGGCACACCAAAAACGTAAATCGCTTTTAACTATTAGATAACAAGTCCAACCCTATTTTCTAACGCATTTTTCAATTAACATTTCGTGATTTGTATATCTTCATATAGTAGTATAGATCTTCTTTTATCTAAATAGTCCCAAAGAATGTTTATGTATTCCTGATATAAAAGACATTGATATCTATTAATCTAATTTTCTGCACGGAGAATTTCAAATACCCAGAACACGTTGCAACTCCTTCTCAATAGTTGTGCGCCAAATTGCTGCAATAAACTCTGCTTTTATCTGGGTAATTGATTAACGACAAACTCCGGGTGAAAATCATACAGTGTTAAGTGGATAAATACTTAAAAGAAAACGTTTTTTTTGCTACTTAAAATCATCAGTGATTTGGAAATTAACTTTTGTTTAACTGCTGTCTATTACTGTTTAACTCCAAGTGATAAGGACCAGTATAAATACATAGATGAACGAGGAGTATGATAACATAATCCTGATACATTCAATTTTAATAACGAAAATGAATAATAGATCATAAGTTGTATAATTTACTGTTTGTGTTAAATTATTCTTTATAGTTGAATTCATNTTATTGTTATTATTATTATTTACATATGTTATATATCAGCGTGACAAAAATGCTTTTGAGAGCATCTTCTATTATTTTGAAATATGAGGTATATCATTAACATTTTCTTTTAAGTAAAGAATTATTGAATTTATTCAAGCATCAATTGTTCAATTGGAGTAATAAAAGTGTTGTCAGACAAACATAAAATACGAAAGTACTTGAAACAACAACGTTTTGTCTCTGATGACGATATTATAAGCTTTTTTATACGTTTCTATATACTACTGCATATCAGATGAAATTAGCTGAAAGTTTGTCAACATTTCAGTTTTAAAAAGAAACAATTCAGATTGTTTAATTTTGTAATATGAGACTCAACAAAACCATCCAAGCTAAGACATTCAACCATGTACTATTGACTCACTTTTACATTCAAAAATTGTGTTTCAAACTAGTCAATTTCAAAATTAACTTAAGTCACCTGAAGTAAAATGAAACTTAAGATGTCCAAAAACTAGCATCATATACACATCATAGACATTTGCTTATTTAGTGTTGTTCAACTTATTTTAATACTTCTGTTTTCATTTGTTTTATAAATGTTTCTTTTATATAAAACGCATACGTGTACGAATTCGAAACAATACATTATTCCTTAAAAAAAGTCCCATCCATTTTATTCCTGTCTAATTTCAAGTGCCGCTGAAATCGTTCTACTCGACACTTCTTTGATGTTTTCCGGATTTAGTAAAAGTTCAATGCTGTATCGGAATAATACTTGTAATTTATCAAATCATTTGTACTATTCTCAATTCAATAATCGAAATTGAGGATAGTACAGATGCTTTGATAAATAACAAGTATTATTATTGATACAGAAATTTGAAGTTTCAGTAGACGAAATAAATATGATCAACATTTGAAAACATACATACACGTTTGTGTTGTAGAAATTTTAAATATTGTCTTAAGTTTAGGAATGAAACTAAAGCATTATCTTGAGTTTCAACTATAAGTGTGTGTAATAATTTCGGTTACCATAAAGGCCAAAGTATAATGACCGTTTCATTAGGAACGTCTTAGGGTATAACTGTATTTAATGCAAATGCGATCTTTCCACCCACGGTCACTGATCTCGTGATCAAGATATCTACCATACGCACTTCGTTGATTTTGGTATCTATTGCATAAATTGATCTTCACAGTAACAGAACTTGGTAAGCAATGCTGATTTTCCCTCAAAGCACTATTAAAAGTGTCATTACGTTGGTATACATATACATCGCATTAAACCCGGGCATATTATATGCATATGTATGTTACTGACAAATGCGTTCTTGAAAATAAAAGTACAGTTAGCTATATATTTCACAATAAGTGTTATAATTAATTAAAAAAAAAACGGTTGATAAGTTATTAAAAGGAATTAAAAATCAATATTTGTCCTAAAATTCACTATGGCATTAAAAGTATATACTATTGTACAATTATTTATTATACGTTTAGTGAATTTTATAGTGGATTATAGGTTATAAGCAGTGATAATAATCATCGAAAAATATGTAATTATAATAATAATTGGATTTATAGTTATCATAAAATTACATGTTAGGTCAGAAACACGTATTTTAGACGCATTTTCAATAAACAATTCAAACAACTGAGAAATGTGTACGTTTTGACTAACGAAAGCTGATCTGTGTACATTCCAATTATCCGCATAACGCGCAGCGAATTCCAGATAATCCGACCAATCTGTGATTTGTTGTTTAAATTTCCACACAGTAAGTTTGCGTGTGTCAAACGGAATTTTGTGCAATGTAAGAATTAAAAATGACGGCGAAGGTTTTCATGACGTTACTGATATGACGTCATGCGATTAAAACATTTTCGCTCACTGCTTTAGTCGGAACATATTACTTTTGTTTATGCCACGCTGTGTCTTTTTTTTAATTATATCTTTAATTGAGTTTAAGTGTTCATATTTTGGTTTAAAGGTCAAAGTTTACATTAACGATTAGTTACTTTACATTCATTTCAACCAAAAATGTTTGAACGAAATAAACAAACAGGAGTGAAATTATCAAAGTTATTATTCCACTCGAACTGGTATTCTCCGCTCATACATCGCACAACTAGGAAACGAAAGTCTCTTCTTAATACGTTAGTTAATACACTAGGTTTTGTTCTGATGCATGTTGAAGTTGCTAATACACGAAAGCCACTGATCTCTGACAATTCCAATTATCCGCCTTTTGCTCAGCAGGTTCTTGGATGTCATATTGGTTTGTGATAGATTAAAGAGTTCCAAGTAAAAAGAAATAATGTTCTTGTCAAGGCTAAACGATTCGGACTAACGTAACAGTTTTGGCTACACGTCAAACACTATAAGGTGATGTGTTCGTCACAGTTTATATGAAAGGCTTTTTCCAAACAATCATTGTATTGTCATGCCTTAAAATACGTTTTTCATAGTGGCCAAGAAGGGTTCGTTATATATGATAAGTGTAATACAAAATGTGTGCAAATGCATATGCATGTTTCTAACAATACTGGAAACGTCGGGTTCTACTTTTATTATTGAGATTCTTAACATGTAGCGTCTTAAAACTAACATTCTTTTCGAACGTTAAATCGTTTTTAAGTCATTCAAAAAGCATATACTTATTACCCGAGTTATCTTTAAGTAGAATAGGACTATCCGGGATGAAGAGCCTTGAGAGGTAAGCATATCGATTTCAACCAGCCAGAGTCAAGGTCACGGGCGCTTGTAAAATTGAAACATTTTCCATAATATATCTAGAAATTGTTGAATCATATAAATTATGATTAGTAATATGGAGTGAAAGACCCTTATCAATGTTGACACCAAGTTATCAAAGTCGTAGGTCAAAAGCGCATGCAATATTTAAAGAAAATTTCTTATAACAATTGCACATTATTGAATTTGCTTATGATTTGTTTCTTACCTTCACACACTGCTTTGCAAGTCATTTATTATCGGAGATTAAAAGTTAAACAAGACGTTGCTAAAAGTGCGCCTGTAATGTTATATACTAAAAGATTTATCAATTTCCCCAAAACTAGGATAACGGTGAGGTTTTTCTGTTTCATCATACTTTAAAATCTTATCTTTAGCACAATACGGTGCACATAACAATCCAGCAACACTCAATCTAATGACAAGACGATATTTATTGCATTTGCTTATACATGAAGTTATATTTCAAGAAACTTACTGAAGATAAAAAAACTTATACAAATATTGAATAATTTAACAAATATAATAAACCTTGCGTGGAACATACTTACAGTAAGTTTTAGTTTTTAATTCCTCTACATCGTTAGAATTCAGCTTGCTGTTCTTTTTCCCCATCGCTATTTCTAAAGTTATGTTTATGCGTCCCTTTTAGTATCCCTTTAATTATCCATCGTTAATCACAATACATGTCATACTATTATATCACATACAAACAGTTATCTTGATCAAAAATGTTTTAAATAAAATAAAATTTGCTTTACTCTTTTTTATGAAATGTCACTTGTAAAACATAGACATCAACCAGTTATTAATAAAATGGACAATTTTTTCCTAGACGTTAAACCTGTCTTTTCACCCGCGTACTATATGTTTATAGTGCTATGAACTATGCCAACGTTTGCTGTTAGCTGTCATTATTTTACATATTCTTACAAAGCATAAAAAACGTGTTCACCAGTTAATAGTGTTGTTTCCTATTCCAAAATCCATTTCTATATGCATACGCTTACATTGCTATGAATAATAATCACAACACTTCGCTCCTGAAATTGCCGCCGTCTTTCTAATCGAAATTCCAATTATCCGACAATGAGAAGATTTTGTCAGCTAATCCGTGTGCAATGTAAATAGCAGCTGTCTGGTATAATTCTCTGATACATACACTGTACGCATTATCTGAGACAGGATTGTGGCAAGACATGAATATATCGCTATTACATCGTTGATATACAGGACTTTCCAAGTATGCATGCACATAACCCCTTTGTTTTTATTGTTTAAAGTTATAAAATAATATCAATTTAAATATATATTGTTCAGAAGAAATACATTTAATTTAATATACAATTATGTTTTTGATCATACAAAATACGTATTCATTATTTATATCTTGATAAACTAACTTTGTTTAAGGTAAATACGTACAAAATGTATCTTTGCTTCGGTGTGAACCATCCGGCCGTAAAACGTCTTCTGTCTCACTTATCGGTATAAAACCAAACAAATAGTGTCGGTAGGTCAGCTTAATTGTTTCGTTATTTTTTCAACCAGTCCCTATTTAATAAGAATATCCCGTACAATACATAAATCTTCTAAATCTCAATTTTACTTTTTGTTCTTTTGTAGGTATTTTAGTTAATTAAAATAAAAGGATAAGGAACAATTATATA
>VMBQ01002459.1:107750-133457 GCA_007657795.1 Dreissena rostriformis | reverse complement strand
CATGATGTAACGAGGATAAAGTAATCACATGAAAGAGAAATGAAAGACTCTGCATTCATCTCAGCAATTTTCCCCTACAGAGCCTCACAGTACAGCGCGTGCGTTCGACCAATAAAATTTCACGAACCTGTAGGAAAACGTCATGCAGATATTGACTTCCTGCTGTCAACTCCAAAATGTAAGTTTATCGATTTTACGCATTTTTGTTTACGAATTGTGTTTTTGTTTTATGAAACACGAATATTTTTCGTTTTATCGCTCACATTTGTTCAATAGTACACACGTTCATTGTACGCATGCGCAAGTTTAAATGCGTAGGTGGCCGAACCAACATGAATAGTGGCTACTATGAATAGTGTCACCTGCCATAGTTGAATATTGCATATGTTACCTATTATTATGATAAGGAGCAACCGATCTCTTACAATTAATAATACTTTCGTGAAAGATATTACTCAAACCATCCCTCTATACTAAGTATAAGTAATTTCAGCTTCAAAGCTACACAAATGCAAGTCCTCTGCAACACCTCCTTAAGCATCCCCACCTTCACAAAAATCAGCACCCGGAGGCATTAGATACCGCACGATTTCGACAAACTTAGCGATTTTGCTTGAAGTAGTTCCAAATGTAGGTGTGGATAGAGGCCAACCACCGTGTATCATGTATCAATAACGCCTTCTATGCGCTGTATAAAGCGCGACAACTATAAATGGATACGGGTCCGGCAGTCCTTCCCAAATACCGTCGGTCCTCGGATTTTCCCGATAATAAGTTTGAAAATCCGAAAATGATTCTATTATTGCAGGACCTCGTGTCCGGTAATAAAATTATGGGAAATTTGGAATTCCATAAGCTATTTTCAGACAAATAGCAATGCAAATGTTAGATTTTACCAAATTATTAATGAATACTCCGATAATGTAAAACGTTTTTCATTGGTTTCATTTTTTTAATGACGTAAGTGTTTATTCGGTATCCGAAGATTTTTCCTGCGTCGTCAAAGCGAATAACACACTACGTCATCACTATACGAGTACATTCCGTAAAGGTTGATAATCAAATTTGACAACCACGTGCGTTTTGGTTCTCGTTTTTTATCAGATCAATTCGTAGGAAAGCAGGGTATAAACAAAGGCCATTGTTACCTTCCCGCGAACTGTCAACATCAACACAGGAGTTAACAGGAAATCTTGGACATTGTACATGAATAAATGCATGATTTCTATTACGTAGTTAATGAAAAATAATGTTAATTTTATTGATATACACGTGTAGATTGGAAATGTATTATAATTATTATAATAATATTAAAATATTGTTAAAATATCTCATTTTTGTCTTTCTTCTACAGTTTTCTTTTTTGGGCCGGAAAAAAATCAGTCCGGGAAAAAAATCAGTCCGGACCGGCAAATGCTGCATGATTATATGACATCCTGGCCGGCCATGAATTATAATTTTGGGAAGAATTGGGTCGATACCAATCTCCTCGGCAAGCGCTACAGATTTTTCATACAGTGCATCACACACCATCTCATCTGCTCTTTGAGCCTATAAAATACCCGCTTATATTGATACATATTCAAAAGATACACATTCTTGCCACCAACCAGATATGTATAAAAGCTATGTATGTTTATATGTTTCAGTGACAATTCAACGCAGTTTTTGAGGATAAAGCTCTGAATTTGATTCTGTAGACATAACTGCCCAGTCTGTAAATGCACAAGTTCAGAGATATAATCATGCATAAAATGAATAGGCAGGTTCGGGCGGGGGCGGATATGGTGTACAAAAAGGCGATTTTGAATATAGAAAGGCATAATTTGGCAAAAAGTCGGTGCTTCGCGCGAGATTTATATGTCATGAAAGCAGAAATACCTAACAACATGTGGAATTAACGTTTTTTTTTTCTTTTTTTGTAAAGTTACGCCCTCCCCTATCAGAATTTGTTACACCCTGAACACGAAATCCTGTATCCGCCCATGAAATGTGTAAGAATGCAGAAATGTTAATGTAATATACCTGTAACATGCCAGTGATAGTTCGAGCCTCTGATGTTGCTTCTATGAGGTCGCACTCTTTATCCTGTAACATCTTAGAAAGGGCGACCAATCCACTCAGGATGTGCTCTACTGCGACTAGCGTCACAATGAACCCAAGCTGTTGTATCGCATTACTGTAACCAGCTGCCTTTACATCCCCGTGGTCATTGGCTAGTTCATCTAGTGTTGCAACAGCAGTTCTGCAAATTACCAGATTTAATGCTAAGGTACCTTGATCGAAAAATTTATATTCCTCGGGTTGAGTGCCGAATTGAAAAATAGCTTATCGGACAGAAAATCAGATATAAATCATGTTTTCTTTCTTTATATCCGTGCATTGTATAACATGTCTTCAGTTTGACAATTTCAAGATATGCCGGTTTTGAAGAGTTTTCTAAAAAAAAAGAAACATAAAATAGCTTTCGTGATTTGTACAATAATATGATGATTCGAATCTAAAAGAGTTCAATCAGGTTTTGATGGATTTGAGGCCATTTCCCATATTCGTAAACAAAATCGGCTGATTGTAATAACTACTGTACTTAATGTACCTTTTTGTTCTGAAGCCACCAACAGTGCTAAAGTTGTACCAGTTATTTTCGAGTAATATAATTGATTTCAGACAGATTGTTAATGATGTATCTACATCCATTTTGATTGTTTCGAAAACTCATGACGATATTTTATAGACTTGTAAAAAGACCAGTATAATAGAATTAATTTTTAATTTGTCAAAAGTTATTTTCCTAAATGTCTCTGAAATCACAATGTAAATGTGCGATTTTAAATTGTGTGCTCAAATTACCTGAACAATGTAAGGAACGTGTGAAGCTCATCAGGTCGGGCTGCCCACCTGGTCTCGCACAGCGTTGCAAGTTTTGTTCTCCTACCCATCTCTTTTGTGCTCACGGGGTCAGTCTCCAAGTTCTCTTGGAACCGCAAAAGCCGTTTGACAGAGTAGTCAAAGGCAAACGCTATTGTTTGGACAGTTGCCATCATGTTCTTAGCGTGCATCGAGTCGGAGGCGTGTATAATGGCGAGATTCAAACAGTGCGCCTTGCAGTGAGTGTATACATCTCTCGCGACGATGGCTTGGATGCGAGCCTGGACCCCCTNGTACCAGTTATTTTCGAGTAATATAATTGATTTCAGACAGATTGTTAATGATGTATCTACATCCATTTTGATTGTTTCGAAAACTCATGACGATATTTTATAGACTTGTAAAAAGACCAGTATAATAGAATTAATTTTTAATTTGTCAAAAGTTATTTTCCTAAATGTCTCTGAAATCACAATGTAAATGTGCGATTTTAAATTGTGTGCTCAAATTACCTGAACAATGTAAGGAACGTGTGAAGCTCATCAGGTCGGGCTGCCCACCTGGTCTCGCACAGCGTTGCAAGTTTTGTTCTCCTACCCATCTCTTTTGTGCTCACGGGGTCAGTCTCCAAGTTCTCTTGGAACCGCAAAAGCCGTTTGACAGAGTAGTCAAAGGCAAACGCTATTGTTTGGACAGTTGCCATCATGTTCTTAGCGTGCATCGAGTCGGAGGCGTGTATAATGGCGAGATTCAAACAGTGCGCCTTGCAGTGAGTGTATACATCTCTCGCGACGATGGCTTGGATGCGAGCCTGGACCCTCTTCTGCCTCCCGGACATGTACGACGCACGATCCTAACCTTGGCCGCGCATTTTCTGAATGTTTACTCCAAGAGCTTGAAGGTTCTCGAGGAAGGCATAAGCCAGAGCTTCGCCGGTGGTAGACTTGCATTCGGCAAACCCAACGAACTCCTCCCGGAGACATGCTTTCTATGCATAGTAAAATCGAAGGCAGAGAGCCATTTGCTCCATAGTGCCAGCATCAGTGGCTTCGTCCGCAATGAATCCGAAGCAGAACGACTTGTTGCATGCTTTGACAATATCTGACGCGATCATAGATCCACATATTTCAATCAGCTCGTTCTGGATATGTGAGGATAAATACATTGTCTTACGATCTCCGCTTTCTAGGTGTCCTCTCATGATAGGGTCAAGTTTTGCCTGGCGTTTCAACAACGCTCTGAAATTTCCCTTTTCCTTATCGTCACTGCCACGTTAAGCAATATTTTGTTTTCCACAAAACACAATTGCATCCACAATGCCTACAAGAATTTTTCTGTTTTTCTCTACAAGAGCGTTGTAATTTGCATTTAAGGTACACTCAATATCTTTCTTTTTACCTCGTTCAATTGCTAAGAAATCGTCGGCCCTTTCTACTCGTCCAATATGATCAGGGTTTTTCTCGTGTTTCTTCAAAGGGAATACTTCTTGAAATATTTCGGTTGAAGTGATCTGGAACCTCTGTAATGAAAATATTTATTGGTACCAAAATAAGATCAGTAACGTGTTACGCTATCTTTGGTGAGAAGTGTAGCTAGCCTAAAAAATATCCGCATGTGAGCCATTTCAAATTTGTTCACATAAAATATAGTAAAGCGTTTCTGATGGTTTAAACCTTTGCCGGAATAAAGCAATTATATTTGAAACTGTCATACCTCAGTATTTTACAAAATTATGATAATTTGGAAAAGATTTTAAATTTCATGAATGTGCATGCACAGAGGACACTAAGGTTTAACCTACCTAACAGGGAACTTATACAAATGAACATTGCTCCAGTCAGCAGTCAACAATTGTATTTTATCTGTACTGGATGTTGGCTGGTCTGATTTTCCGTCGAAAATATCTCTGTACGGGGGCGACATCAAATTAGCAGCCATTCTTAAAATCGCCCGCTTCGTAAACAATCCATTCGGATACATAGTAGAAAACAACGATAAAGCGCAATCGATAATAATGTTATGTATAGTCACCACCAAAAGAAACGTGACCTCGCAAATGGTAAATCATGCGTATTCTATGACGTCGAAAAAAACAAACTTTAAGACAGTTTAAGTGTTTTCGATATGAAAACACATCTCTCGCATAGAAAATATGCCTAACCCGGTTAGGCATCACATTTTATTGCATTTTTCGATCACTTTAATTTTGTATTTTTTTTCCAAACAGCGTGCGCACGTGCGTAATTGCGTATGCCCAGCTACGCCCCTGCATGCACTGATGTGAATGTAAATTATTCATGCGAGAATATGAACATGCTTTTAGAAAGACACGTACATTCGCGATACATCGACTATCTCCGCAATCCTAGGTATGATATATAATGATTTATACAATAAATCGTCTGCTGATCCAGAATGACCGCACTTGTTCTGATGGTAGATCACATTGAAACAAATTCAAATTCTTACTCAATTTAATGTAATAACACATTCTGCCCACATGTGTCGCTTTATTCCTGTTGTATGATGGGTTATACTATAGTACTATTTTCACGTTGTTCCAACATGGGCATGACCCTCTTCACTAAACATACTGTACTTGAGTATACATGTTCACCATAATAATACAAAGGCATGACCTGTGGTGATCAGTATTGAGTTTCATAAGTTGTTAAATATAGTATCAATACATGAAAAGGTCTAGGACAATTGGATGACAGCATTTAGTATCTATTTAACAATGTTATGACGATAACATAACAAAGACGAATCTACAAGAAAGCGAGAAGTCAAGTTTGAGTAATAAATAATACACAATTAATCATTATAATATTTTTACAGATTTCTTCGAATGATTATATCGACTGTATATGCTTGCATACGCATACTACATAACAACTCACGTGCGCGCATTTTATTCAACTGTATAAATTGAAGACACTGTTTTTATTGTTATTAAGTATAAACAATGTTAACGTTATCAATTTAAAAACAAGACATTTTAAGCAGTCCGCGGAGGCTAATCAGGGACAAACCTCCCCGCATAAACTGGATTTCCGGTTGGAAGAGACTTCCTTTAAACGAAAAATTCCATAAAGGCGAAAAGTGTGCGGAATGCACATGCTAACACTGCACTGGAAAGACTTTTTACGCGCCTGCATTAAACCAAGTTTTCCCAGAACGAGACTAATATATTAAGGGAATCACTTGAATATACCGTGCACCTCTTCAAACAATAATTTATTTAGTTTAACGTTTCATTCTTGCATGCTCTTCTCATGGATGCGGTTCATTTTTTTGTATATTACACTTTTTATATTTTGTGCAGTCAATAAACCAGCAATTCGGGGACCGACTGGGATTTCTCATTACAGTTGGCAGAATGCTGGAATGATATTTAAGTGTCCTAGATAAGAAAAAGTACGCTTAACCAAACCGGGGAATTCCGGGGAAAAGGCAATGCATTTATTCAATAATAAACAGTTTAAACGGTACAGTGTTCGCACTTTACGTTTTTAAACGGGCGTATACAAGGTTAATCCAACTAGGATTTGAACTCGTAACAAAGTTGCATTGTTATAAAAAAAAAACTTCATTATCAGCTACGTAACCAATTGCGCATACACAACGCATTAGACGCACGTACAATAACGTTTCAAAAGCCAAAAGAGAGTCAACTGTATTTCAAATACATACAAGAAACTCGGCGCTTGGCCAAAACGGATACTTCCGAAAACATAAGTGCCTTTAAGGCATATACACGAAACTGCACCGGATCAAATCAGAAATTATTGATTTGTTTGAGGGATTTGGTTCTTTTAGTTTAAAAAATTGTGTACTTAAAGTTTTACATTTTTGACCAAAACTATATGGAATAAATACGATATATTATATATTATATCACATTTAATTTTTGTCAAAATGATGAAAAATGTTGTTTTATGACATATTGATAGTGTTGAAGTAACTTGGCCACGCGCCCAACACCTGTGGGTAAATCTGTATGCTCGATTTTGTCTGAGAATGTGGCTGATTCAGGGTGTTAACGTAATAGTATATTCAATAGGCTACTTTTAAATCGCCTTTACATCACACGTGAGTATTGGGCATTGAATATAACGCTGTCGAGTGTGTGAACAGGAAGTCCATAGTCGAGTCCCTAATCTAACAAGACATGCATCCATTAGACAAAGATGCATCCACATTCCACTTCAGTTTAACATCGACCTCTAAATGTAACCTTTACATTTGAATTAGGGAGACTGGACTGTTACACGTGACACGTCGTCTTATGATTGTTTACATTTTTGCCAATTTATGGAAAACTCTCAATATGTGTCGCGTTCTGAGAAAACTGGGCATAATGAATGTGCGTAAAGTGTCGTCCCAGATTAGCCTGTGCAGTCCGCACAGGCTAATCAGGGACGACACTTTCCGCCTAAATTGGATTTTTGCTAAGAAGAGACTTCATTTAAACGAAAAATGTCATAAAAGCGGAAAGTGTCGTCCCTGATTAGCCTGTGCGCACTGCACAGGCTAATCTGGGACGATACTTTACGCACATGCATTATGCCCAGTGTTCTCAGAACACGACTAATATATGCAAAGTTATGACTTAGACAGGAATTTTCACATTTCTAATCTGATCTCTGTAACCTTGGCCTTTTAGGAAGAGACGAGTCTTACAAGCGACACGGTGCCTTATGACTGTGAGCATTTGAGCGTCATTATTTTCAAGTTGTTTTATGACAAATTTTTATCTTTGACCTCTGAAGCGTGGCCTTGACCTTTGAGAAGGGTGCTAGACACGACAACTCGTCTTACGATTGTTTACATTAGTGCAAAATTATTTTAGTTTTTCGATCAATATACAATCATGTTATATATGGCATAATTATGCCCGAGACAGAAATGTTCTAGTTGTTCTATTGCCACTGACCTTAAAGTGTGACCTTGACCTTTTTATATAGGGAGACGATTGTTACACTCAACACTTATGGTGGTTAAAATTCGTGACATGTTATTTTAAAATCAATCAAGACACGAATTTTCAGATGACAAGTGACTTCTATATATGACTGAAGATATGCTGGTCAAAATATACCACAAAATGAACGTTATTGCCTTTGTTCACGGCCGGTAATCACGGGCGCCACCTCTTTTTTGCGATGCATTACTAAATGAGCCAATGCTACTTCCGAGGTGGCGCTAATGGCCGGATGTTTTTAATTTTCACGGATAATTCTACAGGGTGAGTAGGTTTTATATGTTTTTTCAACACTTTTCGCATTATTTAAAAAATCGGGCAGTGTAGTGCGATTCAGCGAAGATTTATTCATCCACTAATGTACAGAAACATATAATAACAGCCCATTTAGAAACGTGAACGTGATGACCTTTTTAAGTTGTGGCATGATGACGTTTTTAAAAGAAAATCGATGCATTTTGCCTGTGTGACGAGAAAATATTCACGCAACGAAATCGCTAACGACATCAAACCATTGCTTTTAACATGTAGAAGTTGTTGCATGCACAAAACGTTGGCTTCTTGTCGATCTAAAAGATAATTTTGCATTCTTCTAAAAGATATGGAGCCAATGCCAAGGAGGTGGGGCTAATGACAGGTGGTGGCGCCAATGCACATTTTTAGCTATTTTAATTTTCGGTGCCAACCATACACGTTTTGTGTGGTATTCCATATTGAGTGTTCGATCTTTTTTCTTTTTTCGATCATAATGAAATATAATCGAAAAAGTAAAGTCGACATAAATATGAAGAAACATGTGTTGCAAAGAGTGAAAATGTGCCCGTCACACAGGCCAAATACATCGATTTGCTTTCAAAAACTCCACCATGCCACAACTTATACAGGTCCTCACAATTTCAAATAGGCTGTGATTTTATGTTTCGGTACATTTATGGATGGTTTAATCTTCGCTCAATCGCACTACATTGCTCGATTTTTAAAATAATGCCAAATTTAATTAAAAAACATATAAAACATACTCACCCTGAAGAATTCTCCGTGAAAATTAAAAACATCCGGTCCTTAGCGCCACCTCGGAAGTAGCATTGGCTCATTTATTAATGCATCGCAAAAAAGAGCCCGTGATTACCGGCCGTGTATTGAAGATGAGTTTCATTTAGTCTGTAAATGTCAATTAAACGTTGATATTAGAAAAAACAATATTTAGAGAAATGTTATTACATTAGGCCTTCTGTTTTAGATTCCACCAGTTGCTGAATACAACGAATAAATTTGAACTAATTAAGTTAGCCAAATTTGTAAAAGAAGCTCTGATTTTAAGAAATAATATTGATAATGTTGTTACTTCACTTATATAGTAATCCTCCATATATAACAAGTTTTTTTTGTTTTGATTTTTACCAAGCCTTTTCGTTAATGTTATTACTTTGTTTATCTCTGTAACTTTTCGTAACCGTATACGATGCTGCTTATGTTTATTATCCCCACACTTTTTGAAAAAAAGGTGGGGATATTGTGGCTATCTCCGCCGTCCGTCCGTCTGTCTGTCTGTCCGTCCGTCCTGGCCAATATCTCCTCCTACACTATTAGCACTAGAACCTTGAAACTTACACACATGGTAGCTATGAGCATATGTGCGACCCTGCACTATTTGGAATTTTGATCTGACCCCTGGGTCAAAAGTTATGGGGGTTGGGGTGGGGCCGGGTCAGAAATTATCACTCATTTTTTTAGGTTATTTTACATTTACTTCTTTATTTCTACACCGATTCACTTCAAATTGATACTGGACCTCTCTTATGACAATACGGTCAATCTCAACCATGCATGGCCCCATTCCCAACCCTGGGGCGCCCCGCCCACATAGGCCACACCCACCAAAAATTGCCATTTACTATAATTTCTTCATTTCTACACGGATTCACTTCAAATTGATACTGAACTTCTCTTATGACATTAGGGTCAATCTCAACTATGCATGGCCCCATTCCCAACCCTGGGGCGCCCCGCCCACATAGGCCACACCCACCAAAAATTTCCATTTACTATAATTTTTTCATTTCTACACGGATTCACTTCAAATTGATACTGAACTTCTCTTATGACATTAGGGTCAATCTCAACTATGCATGGCCCCATTACCAACCCTGGGGCGCCCCGCCCACATAGACCACACCCACCCAAAATTGCCTTTTACTATAATTTCTTCATTTCTACACCGATTCACTTCAAATTGATACTGAACTTCTCTTATGACAATACGGTCAATCTCGACTATGCATGGCCACATTACCAACCCTGGGGCACACCAAGGTCAAACATTCGGTGTGGGGATACGCGTCGGCCTCTGCCGCGCCATTTCTAGTATTCTTACTATGTTTATCTCTGTGACATAATTGTATGTAAAATATCTAGTGTTTAGACGATGTACACTGTGTAAGTCTGAATAAATATTTCATAAGGCGCCAAGTACATGTTTTTCCCATGAACTTTGGTGTTTGAATATGCCTAAGGCTTTCAATGCAATCAAGTAGAATAGGACCCTAGTTCCGGCTCAACACTGGTTATCTTTTCACAATCTGTCATGACATGCCAAGTTCTGGTTCTGCCCAGGAACTCGAGTGTTTTGTTAAAGCCTTAAGGTTACAATACAATCACGACTATAGATTTAAATAAAAATAAACACCAAATGGGATAAAAAAAAAGAGAAAGAACACAAGATAAAATAATACATATTTATTTCAAAGCACATGACTGCACAGAATTTAGACTAAACAATAAAATTAATGCAGAACTTGCAAATGTTGATAGAAAACAAAATTGTAGATAAAAAAGTTGAATTCAAAATTCCATGCTGATATCAAAATATTTAAACATTACAATAAAACGTATGCTTATGTTTTTGTATTGACCAACGATTGCTGTTATATTCAGGAATTGAATTTTATACAGCATATTACATATCTTAACATATTTACAGCATTTACTTTAGAAAGCTACATACATTTATGATATCAACAAGTAACCACTAACAATTCAAATACAATATACAACATAATACAAATTATATAAAACATCCAATCACATACAGTCTTTAATAAAGCACTTACTGACTTACTGGTTAATCATACAGACCGAAGAGCTGTTTAAACTACACACACTCAAGTATTGACAATTTAATAAATTAAAACAAAGCTTCCTATACAATACAATATGATATATAAGCTTTTGGGATATTATATCCCAGCATACATCATACATTATATGCTGTGACATTTTCAATATTATTCACCTGTCAAATGACATTTTGTTTTTGTTGTTGTTCTTAACAAACGCATTTTTGCAAATAAAAAGTTTTTAATCTACCAGTAGATATTTATAATCGCTTTGTCAAAAATTATAAAAACCAAGAATAGTTTTTTTTCTGCAAAAATATGCAATGATATTGTAACAATCAATTTTGATTTTATTACATGTCTTACATAATTGTGTATAATTTCATGCCAACAGAGAACATGATAAAGTGACATATATGTTAAAATAACCGAGAAAACTGGCTCGGGAATTCCCTCAGGCCTGATCTAACATGGTATAACGCATTTTCCACACTTGTACAGATTTTATACACGTTCTCATTTATCCACCTCAAAAACAAAACAATAAAAATATAATTAAACAGAATTTGCACGCTTTTGTGCTGATCCAAGTTTGTCCATACATTTTCGGTCAAGAACGGATTATGGTATTGTAATCACTTCAGATTGTTCACAATAATGAAAGGGGATCCTTTTAAACAATCATAATATTTGGTTTAGACCTTAATTTAATAAATTGTATACAGATTTAGAGGCCTGTTTGGGGCATACAAATAAGTTCAATCCATCAATTCAGACTATCGACACGCATGTCCTAATCTTTTATATTAATTTAACTTCTAGATTTATTCTGCACCAATGGAATAACCTCTACCACCTCAGCTTTCACATCATTCACCATCACCATTTCCACTCAATGCAGTTCATGTGTAAATTCACATTTTCCAGGCATTCCAGTTCCCAATGACAACAGGAAGTGCTATTGTAGCAATCCAATTCCTCACAATATTAAAGCACAGACATCCCTCTTTATTATAAATATTCCTCTTACAATTTCCAGGATTTTCTTCTCGAATTCCAGTATTCCCCTCTTAATTTCCAAGTTTCCCCTCATCGCCTCCTCCGACTCTCCTCCACTCTCCCCGGCCGCCTCCTGTCATCCCCTCTCTCCAATCTGTCCCCTTCCTCACCTCTGCCCCCTCTGCTGACCCCCTCCGTGTCCCCACGATTCACCTCTCCTCGGCGCCTCTCATCCCTCCCTTGATATAATTCCTGATACTCCTCTCTATCCCTCACCATTTCTAGATTCCTTCTCCGTTCCTTCTCGAATTTATCCTCATAGATGTCAAGCCTTTCAAATGTTCTCTCTACATGGACTCTAGGGTCATCCTTGTCGTCCACAATGAGCTCACCTCTCTTGTCTTTCTTGAGCCTGTCTTTGTCTTTTCTCTTTCCATCCCCTTTCTCACCTCGACCCTGCTGCTTGTTCTCTCTACCATCTCTACCGCCCCGTCTATTATCCCTATCACCAGACCCACCAAAACTGTCGTCCCGTCCGCTGTTACGATCGTCCCGTCCACTGTTACGATCACTCCGGTAGTTTCTGGCATCAAGCGCATCGCTGCTATCTGGGCTGCTGTGTTTCTCATAACTCTTCTCCATTTCCCTCCTTGAGCCTTTTCCTTCCCGATCTCGATTCTTTTGAGATCCATCGGAAAACACATCTACCGGGTCACGATTTCTTTCTCGTCGATTCTTACCGACCCTAGTTTCCTCAACATCTATAAACTCCTCTCTCGATGAATCTAAATCTTTCTGTTTTCTTTTTTCCTTTTTACCAGCTTTCTTCTTTGATTTTTCTTCCAGAAAACCACCTGGGGGTGGCAAATTATCAATGTCACCATAGTTGGCCAATTTGGCCAGTTTTCTAAACTTCTCTTCTTGCTCTCTCTGTATGTCTTCCTGGCTAGGTTGCTTGAATTTCTTCTTCATTTTCTTCTCATCCATTCTTCCATTACGGTCATGCTTTCCATTTGCTCTATCAATATTTTTAGTTAAAGCACGCGAGGCAGGCGTTTCTTTTGTCTTGCGTGCTGTTTTTTCCACTGGTCTGGTCTTTTCAGAGCCCTTCTTACGTTTCACGGAATGGTCTTCATCAGAAGATTCTGAACCTGTCAGAAAATAAAGTTTTGATAAATAGATCATCGGTGACTATGACATTAAAAAGCGACGTACAACAAATAAAATGTTTACAATATCAAATAGTCTGCAAAAAGACAAAATGACATGTTTATTTACTTTACTTCTAGTTTGAAACTATGCATGGTTCCAATTAGGTTTATTTCATAATTATGATTTCTAAATACAAATGCTCTTTACATGGGAGTGTGATACCAGGAATAAATGGAACAAATGTGTTTTGAGAAAAAAGTTTTAACAGGATACCCCATTTAATAAATGCCTTTGCCCCGCATGGGAAGCCTTGTCAGTATTTAACAAGACTATTGCCAGGCAATGATGTCCGCTACAGGCTCCACCATTGTCAGATTTTTTTTATTTTTTTTATATATTTGTTGCCATAGCAACCAGAATTTTTGACGTAGGAACAAAATGAAATGACATGCATAATCTCCATATTGCCATCTGTCCATGTTTCAAGTTTCATGAAAAAATATGAAGAACTTTTAAAGTTATCGCAGGATCCAGAAAAGTTTGACAGACAGACTGACGGATGGACAGAGCGCAAACCATAAGTCCCCTCCAGTGAAACTGGTAGGGGACAATAATTGGTCCATTTGCACAAGTCAAGGTCCAAAAGAAGGTCAATTTCAAGGAAAAAATGAGGTTAGGTGATGTAGGTCACAGTGGGTGTGTTGAGTTTTCATGGATAACATCCATACAGATAACATGCATACAAGCACCAAAGCTTTGTAGGTTAGATGAAACTTGTCATTTTGGGTTCACAAAGAATTTGGACACTCTGAATAACTCTAAGTCCAACAGTAGGTCAATGTCAATGTCAAAATAAGGTCAGGTGATGTGAGTGTATAGGTAGTGTTCAAAGACTTAGACATCACCCATGGTAGTATGAAGCTTTGAAGAGAGCATGATAGATGTGATTGATTTATGGCACAATTTATGTATGATGACGAGCACCAATAAAATAACATACTTAATTGTACCATTTTTCTTTATTTCTTATGGTGGTAAATGATTTACACACACACTCTCGTGAATGGTTCTCCAATAGTGTATTTGTATTTTGATGTTTATACGGTCATTCCTAGCCTGAGGCTGCACTATGTGAGGACATGCAATGTGTCCTAGCACTCGGACGTCATTAACGTGCCAGACTCACGAACATTGGGATGAATTCTTTTAATTATGACAATTATTTCCATCCTTTTATTTTCGTACTGAAAGATATTCAATTTTAGGTATTGTGTTGTGGGGGAAGCCAGAGTATCGAGGAAACCCAACCTGTCTGATATGGTGACCACCAACCAAGCTCACATGAGACAGGAGCCCGTATTGAACTAGGTCCCAACCACTGCACACCCCCAATATCAGTGATACAGATAAAGAATATTAAATACAGATAATTGTCTACAGTTTACCTGAAGAACTATCAGACTTGCTGGAGTCGTCACTCTCTTCAGCCGATTCTTCAGAGCTCCCAGATGACCCAGACTCCTGGATTGCCTCTGCAGCCGCAGCAAGCTCCTGCTGCTCTTGTTTCTGCTGCATCAGCTTCTTGGAGACGTTCTTCAGGTGCTCTCGGAGGTCATCCCTGTGGGCGAGAATTTACATGAGAAAGTGGGGCTGTAAAAAAGGGGCTGAGGAAAAGGGGCATAGAATGGGGGCTGTGAAATAGGGGCTGAGAAATAGGGGCTTAGAAATAGGGGCTTAGAAATAGGAGCTGAGAAAAATCGGGGCTTAGAATTAGGGGCTGAGAAATAGGGGCTATACAAATAGGGGCTGTGAAATAGGGGTCGAGAAATAGGGGCTGAGGAATAGGGGCTGAGAAATTGGGGCTGAAAAATAGTGGCTGCAAAATAGGGACTGTGAAATAGGTGCTATGAAATAGGGGCTGTAAAATAGGGGCTGAGAAATTGGGGCTAAGAAATAGAAGCTGAGAAAAGGGTCTATGAAATAGGGGCTGTGAAATAGGGGCTGAGAAATTGGGGCTGAAAAATAGTGACTGTGTAATAGGGGTTTTGAAATAGGGGCTGAAAAATAAGAGTGCAAAGTGAAGATGAGGGGAGGCTAACAAACATTTGAAATAACATTTTGAATACTAAATTATGCCTTTGGCTCCAAGTTTTTCTCTTGTTATTATGCATCTAAATTTTTTAATGCAAAAAGTTGAAAACGCCCGTTTAGTCTACTCCAAAATGTAGGAGTTGTTTAGGTCTTCATGAAGGGAATAGTTACCACATTGTTTCAATACTGACACAACCATGGAACCCAATTACATGTACATAACAGCAAGTACGTACGTTAGACCACCCAGCCCAATGGTGGTGAAGAAGTTGATTGCAAATCTCGTGTCCCTAGGGTTGTCTCTGGGCATCAGTCCGGCGTAATACTCCTGCAGAGTCCTGTACAAAAACAGAGTGTGCTTACAATAACTAACAGAGTGTGTTTACCCCTTTGCATGCTGGGAAATTTGTCGTCTGCTAAAATGTTGTCTGCTGAATTTTTAAAATAAGCGTTTTCTTCGATTTTTTTCAAAGAATACTATCAGATTAGCAAACAGTTTGGATCCTGATGAGACGCCACGTTTTGTGGCGTCTCATCTGGATCCAAACTGTTTGCAAAGGCCTTCACAATTCGGTTCCCGCACTGAAAGTGTTTACAATAACTTATGCTCGTCATTGCACCAAGTAAGAAAACACAACAATTTTCATGTCAATAAAAATACACTTTGCCAACTACCAGGTGTTTTTTTTAATTGATAAAGAAACAAGCCATAGTGCAAAATTGTGCATAACTTTTATCCAATTTTATAGCGTTATATTTTAACAATGTCTTAGGAAAGAATTTGTGAGTTTTTTTTTATGATTTTGGATGATCAGATTACCTCTTAAGCAACAACTGAGAAGTAATTTTGAACTATTCAATGCACAAACTATATCAGTCCATTCTCAACTCAGTGACTGAAATAAGAAAAGGCCTCAAGACCTCAAGTGGTAAATTATAAAACTGGGTTACTCAAAGTCTTGGTTTCATATGTGTCGTGTTCTGAGAAAACCGGACAAAATTCATGTGCGTAAAGTGTCATCCCAGATTAGCCTGTGCAGTCCGCAAAGGCTAATCCGGGACGACACTTTCCGCCTAATCTAGATTTTCGCTAAAAAGAGACATCATTAAACCGAAAAATTCCATAAAAGCGGAAAGTGTCGTCCCTGATTAGCCTGTGCGGACTGCACAGGCTAATCTGGGATGACAATTTACGCACAAGCATTATGCCCAGTTTTCTCAGAACACGACACATACATGTATGATCAATGTCATGTCAAACTGGGTCTTATGACATATAGGGAGATTGCCTAGACGGGTCTGGATCTACTCTGTCCTCTAACAAGACCACGAAACCTTGCTTGACTTTATAGCGGGCAGGGTAGCTTCTAATCAGACTGTCCGCATATGGCATAAGACCCACTTTCGCATGATGGGTTTCATATAATCTGGTTTCTCAAATTGTTTTCGTCTCAGTGATAATGTAAGAATTCAGAATTGCTTTGTCCAACTGCTTAATTTTGATGACAGTGAACTTACACGTCGTTGAGCCCTTTTTTTTCTTCAAACTGCTGACAGACGATCAAACGATCATCATCAAACGATGACAGTTTACTTACGGGTCTTTGAGCCTGTCATTGAGCTTGGGCAGTCCCAAGTACTCCGAGAGCTCCTGGAACAGGATCTTGATGAAGATACGGCTGGCCGATGTCGTGTCATCCTCATTCAACTTGATGTTTGCCACAACCTGATATGGGACAGATCAGACAGGATCACTATATGAGACTTCTTTTGGGAAAACTGGGCTTAATGCAAATGTGTAAAGTGTTGTCCCAGATTAGCCTGTGCAATCCGCACAGGCTTATCTGGGACAACAATTTCCGCCTAGACTAGCTTTTTTTTTAGAAGAGACTTTCTTTAAACGAAAAATTCTATAAAAGTGCGAAGTGTTGTCCCTGATAAGCCTGTGCAAACTGCACAGGCTAATCTGGGACGTCCATGATTAGCCAGTGCGTAGTGCACAGGCTAATCTGGGACAACACTTTATGCACTCGCATCGAGCCCAGTTTTACGAGAACAGACTGGATCACTATATAGGTATGAAAACGTTTGAATTCTAATTCTTGCAAAAGATTGATAACCACAATTTCCAGAACAGACTGAAGACCCATTATGGCCAACTATGACTTAATAAGCAAGGTTATATTTGGATGTTTTTTTACATGTGCAAGCAAAACCGGCAATATTTCTGTCCCAATAGCTTATGCCATCATGGCAAAATGGTAAGCTGATCACAATTAACCCATTTATGCCTAGCGTCTATAAAAATGCCTTGGCAAACAGCGTAGACCCAGATGAGACGCCACATCATGCGGAGTCTCATCAGGGTCTATGCTGTTTGCTCAAAGGAATTTCTGTAAAAAATATTCTAAATATAGAAATAAATATAAAAGACATCCCTAATTTTGGAAATAAATTTATCCAATTTAGAAGGATGGGAGAGTCCACTAGGCATAAATGGGTTAAGTCATTAGCAATGATTTACTGTGAATCTCAAGAATGATGTGCAGAATTTGGTGATCTAGATGAGTACAGGCAGAGACAGCAAAGCCCCCAAAATAAGCTTCGACTGGGTTCAAGAAACTTAATGCATAAATCCATGTGTTGTAAGATTATTAGATATATTGCTATCTTTTTCTGTAATAGCAGTAAGTGATTATGATTGTTCTGATGTATAATAAAGAGTGTGTAATTATATTTTAAAACTGTATTTGTATACACACTAATTGTCCATATGATTTGACAAAAGGTTAACATTTGTATTGAAAATAATTTCTGTTTCTCAATTAATAGGGTAGTTCTTATTTACAACTTTTGCTGAAACTTCACACAACTTATCAGCAAGATAAAGCATACAATGTATAAGTGTTTAATTAACCCTTTGCATGCTGGGATATTTGTCGTCTGCTAAAATGTTGTCTGCTGAATTTCTAAAATTAGCATTTTCTTCGATTTTTTTCAAAGAATACTATCAGAATAGCAAACAGTTTGGATCCTGATGAGACGCCACGTTCTGTAGCGTCTCATCTGGATCCAAACTGTTTGCAAAGGCCTTCAAAATTCGGTTCCAGCGCTCAAAGGGTTAAGTATTGACTTTGATAGACATCTAACTATGTGACTTGGCTTTCTGACAGAGTCAACAACTAGTAAATAGTCTAGCAATGCCACTGCCATTCGGCCAATTTCGCATATATACTTAAAGTGACAGTTTGCGGATACATATATGGGCAGAATCGTAAGAAAGAGTGTTTTTATTGAGGATATCACTGAAAATCTGGTTGAAATCGGTTGAAAATTAACAATATAGCGATTTTTATTTTTGAGTCGAGTATGGTAAAGTACGAAAACAACCCAATTAATATTCATGATTCGACACGTTAATTCAAACCTAAACAAACAAATTTAGCAGAGAGATGGTAAGAACAAATGCAAATACATCTGTTACAGACGGAAACTGAGTTGCAACAGTACGTTTATGCAAAATCTATGATTTTATCTTCCATATGCTAATAATGTTTAGCAAAAGCTAAATATAGATATAATTTGCATTACTCGCGACGCTGCAATTATTTTCGCCTATTGCATGTATTTATGATCATTTATATATAATTTCATCGATTCAAAACCGATTTTGACCAGATTTCGATGTCAACTTCGATAAAAAATATATTTCACTGAATTTATGTAAAGTTTATTTCTCGCTATACAATTTATATGCAAAACAACGATCTATTACGCAAACTGTCACTTTAAATATAAATTTGTATATATCATACATGTACATGATAACGGTCCCAGATTGCAATAAAGGGATGACATACAAGTTTTGCGTTGTTTTACATTCTGAAGTTTTAGATAGAAGTAGGTCACTATGTAAACATGTCTGGGTTTAAAATATTTTATTGAACCAAACTCACATTTCTTCTTTTAATGATCTTCTAGTTTTGCCAAATACACAGGGATTTGTGATGAAAAAGTTGCAAAATAAATTCTTTAGCCAAAACTTCTGTTACAATTTGCAGCTCTTATCCAAATAGCAGAGTAAGCTCCCCACTTACGGCCCAAGAGATGGAGTCAGTGAAGAGCAGGTGAGCGAAGAACTTGGCCACATTCCTCAGTTTGTTGGTCTCCAGACGATGAATGGTCTCATACTGCTCCTTGAACATGGCCTGGAACGGCGCCACATACTTCCTGTCTATCATGCAGAACCTCTGTAATGTGACACCACGTGATTATATGGGATCGTTCTGGGAAAACCAGGCTTAATGTATGTGCATCAAGTGTTGCACAGGCTAATTAGAACGACACTTTGCGCCTTAACTGGCTTTTTTGCTTAAAGACCTCCTTCCTTCCCTATGGAAACCAAAAATACCATAAAAGCAGAAAGTGTCTTCCCTACTAAGCTTTTGCAGACAAGTAAGCCCAGTATTTTCAGCACAAGGCTCACATGCTGATTGTTACTATCAGACATATTTTGTTTTGTTCAGTTTTATTTTTCGCTGTACAGTATTTCACTTATGTCAAGTTCATTTAACCTACCCACACTTTTCCTGTGTAAGCAGGATTTACTAATACTAAGTGCATATATTTTTGCCAGTAACAGACAACTGCCCTACTTGAATATCAAAGGTAGGGGGAGAATTACCAGATAAATAATGTAATGACCTGTCCCAGAAATCAAACCGCAATCCTCAGATTTTTAGGCCAGCATTCTACCAACTAAGCAAGCTGGCCAGTTACATTAACTGTAACATGGGTGTATGGTGATTTTATTACATTCCGACATTGTTTCTATGGTAATACCCAATTCTTACCCCTGCCAGCAGTCCAAAGAATTTCTCATAGGTCCTCATCTGAGCACAGCAGTCCAGTATCATGTAACACAGCTCCACCTGTGGGCGGAGAGCAGAGATTTGGTTTAAGAATACGCCTTTTAATTTAAGTTTGTTAGCATAGAATGCCTACTCAATTATTTGTTTAACCCTTACCCGCTTAGAAGCAAAATGAAAAAGGCTATTTGCAACCAGCATAAAACCAGAACAGCCTGCGAGTAACTCACACTGTGTTAACCCTTTGCATGCTGGGAAATTTGTCGTCTGCTAAAATGTTGTCTGCTAAATTTCTAAATATAGCATTTTCTTCGATTTTTTTCAAAGAATACTATCAGAATAGCAAACAGTTTGGATCCTGATGAGACGCCACGTTCTGTGGCGTCTCATCTGGATCCAAACTGTTTGCAAAGGCCTTCAAAATTCGGTTCCAGCGCTCAAAGGGTTAAGGTTTAATGCTGTTTGCTGCTCATTATTATCTGAGGAACAGAAATGAAGGCTTTGAAATTTGAATCTTGTAAGAATGGTGCTAAATTTAATTTGATTTTCTCAGGGACTACCAATGCATCAAAGTGCGTATCTAAGCGGTATAGGGTTAACTTCGGTTAAGTATTCATGGCTACAAGTGTGGACTGTAAAAGACCAACTACCTCTTGTGCAGGTTTAACCCTTTGAGCGCTGGAACCGGATTTTGAAGGCCTTTGCAAACAGTTTGGATCCAGATGAGACGCCACAGAACGTGGCGTCTCATCAGGATCCAAACTGTTTGCTATTCTGATAGTATTCTTTGAAAAAAAATCGAAGAAAATGCTAATTTTAGAAATTTAGCAGACAACATTTTAGCAGACGACAAATTTCCCAGCATGCTAAGGGTTAAGCCTCATTTTCATGAGCATGTGGGCACACTCCTCAAAATCCAGACTGGGAAAACTTAGCTTAATGCATGTGCGAAAAGGGTCGTCCCAGATTAGCCTGTGCAGTCCACACTGGCTAATCAGGGAAAACCCTTTCTGACTAAACTGGATTTTTGCTAAGAAGAGACTTCCTTTAAAGGAAAAATACAATAAAAGCGTTAAGTGTTGTCCTTGATTAGCCTGTGGGACTACACTTTACGCACATGCATGAAGCGCAGTTTTCCCAGGACTAGGCTCAATTACCTCTTGTCCAGGTTTGAGGTCCATCTTCATGAGCTTGTGGGCACACTCCTCAAAGTCCAGACTGGACTGAATGGTGAGATAGATGGTCCGCTTCAATGCCACCAGGTTGGTCTCCGTCTGGTCGATGATGGTCTGCTTGGCGGCTTCCGCTTCTGGTGGGAGCCATGTAGAAGAATACTAGGTCAGTATGCATATAGAGGAATTTATCTTGCAAGACTCAAAAGAAGCTAATCTTTTTTTGTTTGGCCACTTCTCTTCTGGTTTAACAGATGTCGAGAAAATTAGGTAAGCCAGTAATGCACATAGAGAAGTTTATCTTGTACTGCAGGATTAACAAGAGCTGCGTTTGTGAAACACAATGACCCCTACTGCGCTATGAAGCCACACAGCAGCTATTTTAGAGAAAACAAGGCCCATAACTTAGCAAAAGATCAATTGACTGAAAAGAAACTCACACTTCATCTGTAAACCACTTAGGTAAACTCACATACCAAAAATCAGCTCAATTTTTGAAAGTGTTGCATAAAAAACCTCCGGAAAACGGTTATTATAGAGAACATTTCTAAGTTCAAGGCCCATAACTTCGTAAAAATTCAATGGACCAGAACGAATTTCACACTACATCTGTAGGTGATGTAGAAAGACTCACATATCAAAAATCCGCACAATATCTTAAAGCGTTGCATGAAAAACCTCCGGAAAATGGAATGCCAGACAGACAGACAGATGGGCAGACTGACAGACAGTGCGACTGCTATATGGCATGGTCACCCTACCGGCGGCATAAAAACCAAGTGAGCCATCAATGTTTTAATGTGTATGATAAACTTGTCTTTGTTCATTATCATTTATCCTATTTTTTTTATTCTTTAAAATTTGTCTCATTTTCTACTTTTCTAAAAGAAAAGAAAAACACAATACAATGACAAAATGCTGTCAATGTAGCCCATTAACCCCAAGTGCACAAAACCCCACTCACCTTCGTTATCACTGCCTGACTCACTATCGGAGCCACTGCCAGAGCCACTCTCACCTTCCTCATCGGAACTGCCTTCACCGAGGATCTCTACAAAACAATCAGGCACAGTTTACTCACATGTTTAAACATATCCATTCATGCAATCAGATCCAGTCTCCTATACACTATTACCCATTATCATATCTACAAAACAAGACGCACAGTTTACTGACAAACATGTTTGAACAAAAATCATTTCAATCAGGTATAGTATTCTATATAAAAGTACACAATCTCTACAAAACAATCAGGCACAGTTAACTGAAATGTTCATAAAAATAATATTTACCGCAAAACTGTCAAAGTATCTCTACAATGACTATGGCATACAGTTAAATGATGTGCACATAAAAAATCTCTAAGGATCACTTCCAGACAAAACAGTCACTGACAATTAATTTTAAAGTAACAACCTGCAGGGCTTTTTTAGGGCTGATATTATAGCTGTTATTGGATCAAATTACCAATCGCAAAAAGTATATTTTTTCCCAAATGCAGTAGAATTCGTAATAGAGATGATTAGCCGAGAAATAGTCTTCAAGTGGTAATATCCATTTTACTGTTTATGTTTTGAATTAACTGGTTTATGGAGGTTCACTTATAGTTCAAAACTTCTTCATCAACCAAGTAAAGAAATTTCCAAATTAACAGTTCAAGCTAAAATTCCCAATTTAACAGTTATAGGTCATATTCCCAAAATGATGGGAAAAAGCCCCGCCTGGTGCTCAGATATATACTGCAATAATTTTTGTTTCGCCATCAATATGAGATTTAAAACACTTTTAAAACAATATAAACAGTGTACCTTTCTTCAGGATGGCATATTTTTCTTCGTTCTCTTGAAACTGCGGATCTGGCTTGAACACATCTACAGAACAAAAGTACATAACAGTGTGGTGACACTATTCAATAGGCTCTGAATACCAGTGGTTAACATAAATGTATGATGTTATTATTATCTGCAGTGCTCTTGAAACGTCACATCCTCTTACTTTTTTGAAAATGCTATGTGAAAATTGTCCGTTAACTAATTATACAGTAAATTCTGTCAATTGTTAACTTGTTCTTTCATGCTCTAAGATAACCTGAACAAGTGATTTTGCCGTCACTGTATCGAGAGAGGCACTCTCCAGTTTAGTTACTGAATAGTTTGCTATCATAGAAGTCAAAATGGACAATGGTAAATTGAGTGTTTAAATTTCTAAAAGAATTAAGATGTACACATGTACAGCTGCATAGGGCCGATGTTGTAGTTTTTCATGTTTTTGTTAATAGCATTCATCTAATTGTCCATATCAAGACATATTTGATTTTTGTATAGCTCAATTTTAAAATAAATCATTTGCAATAACTCCACAATTTTTATGTTGATTTGTATTTAACTTGAGATTTGGAGAAAATCTTACAATAATTAAGAAACTTACACAAATTATAAAAACTTTAAGACAATTTTAAATAGTTCAAGGGTAATAATAACATTTAGAAAAGTAAACATATCCTTAAATTAAATATTTGAGAAACATTGCACCTTAATTGGAAAACTTTTTTGATTATTTTTACATGCATCTTAAACATGTAGTTGCTATTGATCATAAACATTGACTAAAAGTTTCCATAAACTTCCTATAGAAATAAAAATCATATTTTAGCATATTAAACTGGAAGATAGAGAATTATATAAACCCTAAACAATACATAATCCAAAATCACACATTATGATCTCATTAAAACAATTCTGATGCTGCACAAACAATGTAATTATTTACATGTAATGCGACCATAATAATAACAAATATAATATAAATTTCCATACCAGGGCCTCACTCCACCTAGCTACTTACCGGTACACAATTTTTAAACTTATTTATATCATTTTTTATTCATTGTATATAGTCTGCATTTTATTGAAATCTAAATAAAAGCAATTCACATAGCATACAAATTTATTGAAGAGCTTTCAGGAAACTTCAAATTTTGTAAAAATTATTAAATTAGATATTACAAACAAGTGATGTGTTTGTGAAACACTATGTCCCCTTTTGAGCGATTTTGACCCATATATTTGATCTTTGACCTTGAAGGATGACCTTGACCTTTCACCACTCAAAGTGTGCAGCTCCATGAGATACACATGCATGCCAAATATCAAGTTGCTATCTTCAATATTGCAAAAGTTATGGCCAAATGTTAAAGTTTGTGCAAGCCAACAAACCAACAGACAGGGCATAAAACAATATGTCCCCCAGTATAGACTTGGGGACATAAAAATAAAAGTGTACTATTAAAATAACGTGTTCTTCTTTAGCTCATTTAATATAACCGCATTCATTTAAATTAGTAATTGGCAATGCATTTGTCTAAGTATGTGAATGATCCAAGTACAAATGTATCTCAGTGAAACCGCGCCCATTTGAATAAACATCAGCCATGTTACANAGTATGCATGTCACATGATCAATAAATAACATAGTCATACACACAATTATATAACAATACAATATTCTTTGAATGTAGTCTAGCTAGGAACACGGTCAATTGTTTAACTCCCCCTTAATTCAGGGCTTCCATAACCTTTAAAAAAAAATTCCCGACCTCAAGTTTTGAAAATTTTGCTTCAAGTTTTTATCAGACTGCGCAACTAAGATATGAATATGTCTTTTCTCTTAAGAATGTCTGTTTTTCAGACTTAGGGATATTTACACTTCAGTTATATTTATTTAATATTTAATAAATAAATCATCTGCTCATTACTTGTATACAATGTTATTAAGTTAAATTTTGGTACTTTAAAAATGCTGGTGTGTAGACTTTTTTTCAATAGTGTAATTAAAGTTAGTGCTCGCCATTATATATAGCATAAACTGCATTTATATCATAAACATTTATTATAAATGATGTGAAATTGTTGAAAGTTTTGTATGGTCGCAAAAATATAAGACAAAAACAAAACACCATCTTGCAAATTGCTAACTCTTTTATCAAAATATGATCTGAATTTATTGATGTTACAACTGTCTGCTATAATAAATAATTATATTGTTCAAGGCATGCCACACCTAGCCAATTCAACGAATGAAATTTTAGGGAAAAACTATACTAACATATTTCAAACAGACTAAACAACATAGAGGTAATCTGTTTCACATTTATAACAAATGGCACAGTTACACTGAACACTATCTTCTTTTTATTTTCAGACTTATGTGAAAGTCCTTGCTGCCACAACATTATTATCCCTTTGCATGCTGGGAAATTTTTCGTCTGCTAAAATGTTGTCTGCTAAATTTCTAAAATTAGCATTTTCTTCGATTTTTTTTCAAAGAATACTATCAGAATAGCAAACAGTTTGGATCCTGATGAGACGCCACGTTCTGTGGCGTCTCATCTGGATCCAAACTGTTTGCAAAGGCCTTCAAAATCCGGTTCCAGCGCTCAAAGGGTTAAGGCTTTC
>VMBQ01002459.1:51098-67083 GCA_007657795.1 Dreissena rostriformis | reverse complement strand
ATGAAATATTTCAATTGCAAAAAAAACAAAAAAAAACAAGTTAGATATCCTACAGTTCACATAATTATACATTGATAATCCTGTCAATCAAAATTGATCTGACACATTACATTATTTTGATTATGTTAAATCAGTTTATGATTGAATCAACAGCTTACTTTGACTTGAGACATTAGATGGAATAACCTGTTTCCTGGGTAGGACCAGTACTTGGCATCTTAAGGGTTATCTAAAGAACACTTCCACTTAAGGGATCAATGCCGAGACACCCAAGTCACTAAGCGGACACCATATCTACTACGCCGCAGCCACCGAACCAGCTTTAAATTCCAGAGGCTGAAAAAGCACACAATTATGAGATATTAAATGTTAAAGCTTGGCAGATGTAAAACGCTTTTTTTTTATCAAGCAAAACATATGATTTATTTTGGCTGAGTTACTTTATTAATGAAACAATTATAATGTTTTGTACACAATAATGTCCAAATATTTATTACGATACGTGGTTATCAAATAAGCTTTTGCCCGTAAATTAGGTAGCACCTATTATCATATTAGTAATATCTTCTGAACACGCACTTGAATGCACTGAATTTTAGTTTCTTGATCTTGATCTTGATGTGATACGGTAAAACATTGAAAAACATTTACTCACCGCGCGTTTAATGTAACCTATATTTTTAATCGGCTTAATATTTAATCCATTTTCAAGAATGGAGAACCCTATTGATTTTCAAAACAAACATGGCTGACAACATTTAGCAAAATGTTAGATTTCCACTTTTTGCCACGTTGCGCATTCTCTGCATGTACGCCTCCTTCCTACGATTATTTAAATGATCAATGTTCATAAATCACACACTGTTTTTTTTACAAAATCGCTAGATTTTCCTTCACAATTAATATATGCGCGTTTGGTTGTTTTTGATGTTTTATCATTTTATCAACATGATCAAGATGTCAAAATTAACTATTATCATTAAGACATTATTAGATATAATGTCAACCTTCTATCCTATTTAAGTCTGTCTTAAATGAGTAAGTGCTTTATTAAAATGGCATCTTATGAAAGAAAATGACATTTATCTGAAAACTATTCCGTTTCAGCGTTTGTCAGAATTAGATTTTATCATAACTGGGCCTTTTAATTGTGTCTTATTTTCAATGGCAAACAGTTTTTCCCTCAAATCCGGTCCTTAAATTCCCAGTTGATCATTTTGATGTTTAGGAATAGAGATTATTTATCTAGAAATACTCAAATAGAGTTTTGAAGTTGTAATAACTAATATCCAATTTACTGATATGTTTATATGTGGACTCTACTTGTTTTTGTATTGTTAATCACCAATAGTTCAAAATTTATATATCAAACAGAGAAAATTGATGCTTGAATCAGGGTTCCCTCTGGGCTTCAAAAAATTGTCGCCACTTACTTTCGCCAAATTCAAAAAGTTGTCACCAAACTGGGCCACATTGATCAAAGACAATAATANTACATCTAAAAAAGTTTACAATAAGGATTTATATGATTTTGTTCTGTTAATTTGAATTATTATTAAGACTTATATCAAACTAGTTTTCCCCAATCTAGTAGACTTTTTGCGCGAACAAATTTCAATCCTGAATTTATTTTCCCAATTTCTTGAAAAGGCCGATAAAATTCCCAATTCCAAAGCCATGGGCTATCTTCCCAAAAAGTGGAAAAAAACCCTGATACATGTAGTATGCCTGGTGTGTTCCATTTACTTACCAGGCATCACCAGCTACCTCATGTCTATTAATTACATTATTTTTAAATACCAATTTTATTGTGTTAAATTGTATTCTGGTTGGTAATTAAAATGTCCATAAGGAAAGATTTCTGGAAAATTTCTGCAAGTTTTTAGGAGTGGAACATGGCGCTAATCCAATCTCTAAATGATAAAAATCTTTCAACACTTTAAATTTCATGATAGCAGATGCTTTGTGGCCAAACGAATCCCTGGTATGGGCTGTCGATGTACAGTACAGTCCAAGCGTTTTCCAAAAAAATGCGCTCCCTCCATTGGGCTTTTGCTGCTAGCGAGTGCTTCCGCAACGGGGGAAGGCGAGGTGTACTCGCTAAAACGCTCGGCGTTCCGCCGAGTAAGCTTATACCCACGGCGTGTATTATTTAAGCCTAGTCGGTTAATGCAGACAATTTCCGTTCTTATCAGGCCACCACCGCGGTAGAAATGTGCTACTGTGCATGCCAAAAAAATATAATAAAATCCCGTTATAATCCAACAAGACACAATTATTTAACATGAATGTGTTTCGAATTTCGTAAACACACGGACGCCATTGTTAGTAACTATACAAAAAGTTGGGAAATCGGCCTTTTTCGGAAAATCCGAGATAGATTTATTTGTCGTTTCACAGCATACACCCAGTAATTACAGCCATTCAGGACTCAACTTCCGTCAAAACAAGTATTCAATTAACCGTTTTACTTCACCTCCGTTCCCTGCAAAAGATTTGAAAAGGCGGAGTTAAGCACGTGCTATTACAAAGTTCGACGGTTGCTATTGAGTTATAAACACCCGATTGGTTTAGTGTGTTGTTTGCTAAACAAAGGAAACCAATTTTGTCGGTGAGAACGGTGTGGCTTTATGCGGTCAGACAGGAAGCTGCTTTCTTTTGATGACGTCAAACTGTCAATTCTCACAACTGCAAATTTTTGCAAGACTTTTAATAGGGTCCTCGGTCATTTGTTTACATGTTCAGTATAGAAAAAACACCTGCTAACATGAAAACTTTGGATTAAAATTTTCAAAATAAAAAAATTGTTGCAAACTGTGATTATATTAATTGGTAAGTGTTCGTTAAAAGACGACGTTTTGTTTGTCATAAATCAACGAGTTTTCTATACAACAACAACTACTTCTACAACCATCACCGATCGATTGATCTTTCTCAATTTTTTTTTAAAAATTGTATATATATATAATGTACTTGTAATGAATGTAATTTTATTTAAAAATCAGGAAGTCAAACAAAGTTAAATTGATCGTTATCTCTTTTAACACGGAGTTTCCTCCGGGTTGCTCAACGCAGAGGGCCGCCGCATCGGCTTATCAATTTGCCGATCTTTAACCGCGGAGTTCCCAATCATGCAAACTCGGCGTAACGCGGGACATTCTTAATCTCCCACCATAAGCGTGCTCGCAGAGTAGCGAGGGAAATTGGGGAAAACGCGTGGACTGTACTGTAAGGTTTTTTGTTCTATGTTGTTAAACTATTAATTGCTTAATCAATTTTGCAATAGCAATGTATTTGTCTTTTTCAGAATTATCAGCTACAGGAACATTGAACATTTAATTCTGCAGTTGATTGAAGGCCAAAAATGTCGTACGTTGAAACCTTTTGAACTTGATGTGTATTAAATTATTGATTTCTGATTTGATATTTGAAATCTACATGTATAACTTTTGGCTTTTCATCTTAAACTAATGGGCTTGATTGAATCATTTTTTAGAGTTGCCTTTTAATTAAAGATCACACAGTAAGCTTTACAAGAAAAGGAAATAATACTATAGGATTCTCTGTATGAAATAAAACAGGATATTTCAGGGATGGAAATTAGTGAATGCCCGTGGGCCGGGGTAAGTAGATTTTGGCCCAGGAAACTCTATTTGATAGTATTTCAAATGTTTGTAGTCTGGCCAGGCAACTAGCTTTCTTAAAGCTTGAAAACATTTAATGCAGTAAAACATTGTATAAAAATTGGCAACCATGGATCAATAATCAGTTTAATAATATTCATTTATTTAGGCCTAGAAATTGATTCAATCAGACTCATAATAAAAGTCAGTCATAATAAGACATAATTCATTGAATGTGTGTCATGTCAGCAATGTTTTTGTTTAATTATATATTATTGTATTTAAATTAAGTATTAAATACACATGACAACTGTACATGATTCTGGGCTCGTTACCTAATAGCTGGGCAACTAAAATAGTAAAGATACTTGCCCATGCGGGCAACAGGGGTTTTTTTGGCCCGATTTTATAGCCGAATAACGGCTATGTTCCCAATGGCAAAAGGTATACTTTTTTCCCAAAAGTTGGAAAAAAATTCCCAATTTAAAAAAAAACATTTTTTTTTTTTTTTTTAGAAGTGTCTAATGATTATTTTATCACAATTTTATTTCAATTACATGTAACAAAGTACATAATAATGATTTATATGATTTTAATTTTAATTATTATACAGAGTTATATCAATATATATGGTTGTACTAAAGTGCTACCAAAGAAGGCTACTGAATTTATTTTCCCAATTTCTTGAAAATGCCGATAAAATTCCCAAATCCAAAGCCATGGGCTATCTTCCCAAAAAGGGGAAAAAAAACCTGGGCAACCAATTGTAAAAAGTTAGTTTCCATCCCTGTATTTATTAAGTGCCACCCTTAAGTAGCTGTTTTGTTCATATATTTTTCCTTGCAGAATCATAACTTGTTTCATTGTTACCAGGTCCCAAGGCTATTCAGGCAGTAATTATGACAGGTTTGTGGAGCGCCGTGAGACCTCCACCCTGCACAAGTTCAAGGAGACGTTCTGGACGACCAAGCAGGCCGTGATCCAGAAGCTTGGAAAGAAGGAGGACGAACATGTCGTAGCCTCAGACTCAGAACTCGACGCTAAGCTCGAGGTAAAAAAGAAAAACTTGTAAGAGTAGGTATGGAAAGATCTATAGCTTCCCCTTCCCCGCTGCTGCCAATCAGGAACAGTCAGCACAAAAAGTAAAAACATAATTTGAAGATTGAAATATTTTGCAAATTTTCAATGGTAGGTAAGAATTCAACAGACTGGATGAGCTTTCAACTCTGCCCCATTTTAGCAGCACCATATTATTATAGGGACCCTATTCCTTTTTCGACCTTAGATTTTTCCCTACAAGACAGAAACTTAGAGGTAGGAGGAGAATAGCTGTACACATAATTTCAATACCCATTCGCTTTCCACAGCCTTGCCACATGGCTTGCTTGTTTGGGAATTCACGATTGGCAGTTCGCCATCTATTTACTTCCAAAAGTATGTGCAATTAATAGTAGTTAACAAATTAAATCAGCTTAGCTTGCCTAGAAACCAGACTTTCTAGCTTAGTTGGTACTGCACTGGACTACAAATTCAAAGGTTTTATTTCTTGCCCAATCACATAACTTATCTGGTTATTCGATATGAAATTATTTTTACAGTCATTCACCCCTTACCTCTGATTCAATTGGTTAATAAGACATTTTGGATACACAATGGGTGTTTTATTAAACCTTATCCTATTGCTTATATTTTCATTTTTATGCCCCCTTCTAAAAAAAAGGAGGGTATATTGTTTTTGGCCTGTCTGTCATTCTGTCTGTCATTCTGTCCCAAAACTTTAACCTTTGTTAAAGTTTTGTCATAACTTTTGCAATATTGAAGATTGCAACTTGATATTTGGCATGCATGTGTTTCTCATGGAGCTGCACATTTTGAGTGGTGAAAGGTCAAGGTCAAGGTCATCCTTCAAGGTCAAAGGTAAAAAAATCAAATTAAAAAAAAATCAAATTAATGCAGTAGGGGGCATTGTGTTTCTGACAAACACATCTCTTGTTAAATAATAAAAACAAATTAATTGACATCCTAGTTGGGGTGTAGTAAACAATCCAAATGTATACGTTAAACATAAACATGCATATTTTTGGACTTTTTTCACCATTTTCAAAAACAATTCATATACGAAGAGGAGTGCAATTGGCAGACCTCACGACTGAATGGCTTTTCAAAATAATATATCCATGATTATTGGCCTAGACTTAATATTCATTAAGAAGAGTCTTCCTTGAAACAAAGTATACCATAAAAGTGAAAAGTGTCGTCCCTGATCAGGGCCCTCGATCTGCGTTTTTTGAGGCCGAATATCGGCCCCGTCCCCCATAAAAAATTATACTTTTTTCCCGTATTTTTTTAATTTAATGGATTGTCTAATGATTATAATATCTCAATTTTATTTTAAGTTCATCTATTCAAATATACTAAATTATGAAAAAAAAACAATGAATATAGTGCAAACATGTACAAATTTAGTAATGAGAGAACAAGTAAATTCCCCATAAAAGGGAAACACAGCAAAAATTCCCCCTCATCAGGGACCAGGGTACCTTCCCCTGATGGCCAGAGAGGGCCCGGCTGATTAGCAGCCTGTGCGGACTGTGCATGTGCATTAAGCTCTTTTTACCCAGAGCACGGCTCAGTCATATGTTATTACTTTGCCCAGGTGTTCAAGGCTCAGTTATTATGTTATTACTTTGCCCAGGTGTTCAAGGCTCAGTCATTATGTTATTACTTTGCCCAGGTGTTCAAGGCTCAGTCATATGTTATTACTTTGCCCAGGTGTTCAAGGCTCAGTCATATGTTATTACTTTGCACAGGTGTTCAAGGCAATACAGAAGTCCTGTATGGAGCTGCTGAGATCCATTGAGAAGTACCAGGACCAGCTTTGTGGTAGGTGGCCACAAAACTGCCAGGAGAATTGATTAACTGTTTACCACTCAGATACACACTTTGACGCGTTTCAAGTCCCTAAGATACTGATGAGCAGCAAACAGCATTAAACCTGAACAGACTGCGAGTTACTCGCAGGCTGCTCCCCTTATGCTTGTTGCAAAAGCCATTTTCACTTTGCTTCTGAGTTGGAAAAGGGTTTAGTTGGACAGTATGGTTAAGTGACATTAAAAATTATTTTTAAGATGTTTTATGTAGAAATGGTATCAGGACCAGCTTTGTGGTAGGTGCTCACAACACTGCCAGCAGAATTGGTGGACCCTTTCCCGCTAAGAAACCAAATGAAAATGGCTAAATGCAAACAGCATATAACCAGAACAGCCTGCAAGTAAATCACAGTCTGTTCAGGTTTTATGCTGTTTGCTGCTCTTCAGTATTTTAGGGTAGATAAGTTAAGCCTTTTAAAACTTGAATATTTTAAGAAAGGTCTTTAATTTAATTTGATTTTCTAAGGGACTACACAATCGTCAAAATGCGTTTATGAGTGGTAAAAACAATCATTCTGAAACCATCCTCAAAATAAGATATTTCAAAGAATGGTGAAGGGGTGTTAAATAATACAGCTGCCTGTGCAAGCTTTATATATAAATATGGGGAGCATATAGTTGCCAGTTTGTCCTTCCTCCCTTCCTTCCGTCACACTTTTGTTAAAAAAAAAGAGTTACAGCTTCTCATAGGGCCTTCAATATTTGACCAAACTCTTACATATTTGGCATGAAGGTACCTTGCATGCACCCTTACCTTTTGATAAGGTTTGAGGTCACTGGGGTCAAGGTCAAAGTCACCGAGGCTAATAATAGATTGTTTCCGTCACATTTTTTGTTACAGTTTCTCATAGCACCTTCAATATTTAACCGATCTCTTACATATTTGGCATGTAGGTATCTTGTATGGACCTCTACCTTTTGATGAGGTTTGAGGTCACTGGGGTCCAGGTCAAGGTTATCGAGGCTTTTCGTCACTTTTTTGTTACAGTTTCTCATAGCGCCTTCAATATTTTACCGATCTCTCACATATTTAGCATGTAAGTACCTTGCATGGACATCTACCTTTTGATGAGGTCACTGGGGTCAAGGTCAAGGTCACCGAGGCTAATAATAAATTTGTTCCGTCACACTTTTTTTTCCACACAATTCACCCATATATCGACAAAGCATCATTGGGGAGCATCCATCAGTTTAACTGATATCCTTGTTCAAAAAAGATATTACAGGTGACTGATATTAATAAATGGGATAATTTGTAGCCTAAAATAACGTATTACTGAAATAATGTGTTTGTTATATGTAATACTGCATACTTAATATTTAAACTTTTTTGATTATTGCTGATTATTCAATTTTAATATAGTGCTTGTCCAAGAATCATGGTAGCGCATTTTAATAAAAAGCTTGTGCAAATTCGAATTTTCGAGTATGATCCTTTACAAGGGACGAAGAAACACATTTTCTTTTTAAAAACAGTGTAATTATTGAAAACCATTAGAAATTATTGTGAAAATGTAATAATTTGAGATGTGCGTCTATAAATCAATTTACAAGCAACAAAAAAACAACATTTTCCTGTAAAAAAGTTGTTCTCTTAAAAAACATCTACCCAGTGCTGTGAAACTATTATACTATGATGTTTCTATGTTTCCCAGCCCTGTCCATGGAGGAGAATGCCACAGGTCGGTTTCTGAAGGCAAACAGTGGCCAGGACAAGACACGTGCTGGCAAGATGATGGCAGCGGTGGGCAAGTCACAGAGCTTCTCCGCCCAACAGAGGTTTAGTGATATGAGCCTTGTTCTGGGAAAACTGGGCTTAATGCCTGTGCGTAAAGTGTCATCCCAGATTGGTCTGTGCATTCCACAAAAACAATTTCCAGTTTAAGAATCAAAAGCCTGATCAACCAAGCCAGAAGAGTTCTAATTAAAATTTTACTGAATTAAAAATAAGCGCCAAACTGCATCTACAGTATGGTCCACGCGTTTTCCCCAATTTCCCTCGCTACTCCTTGGGCAGTTACTCCGAGGGAGATTAAGAAAATCCCGCGATACGTGGTGTTTGCATGATTTGCGACTCCGCAGTGTACGATCAGCAAAATTGATAAGCCGACGCGGCGGCCGTCGGCGTTGGCAACGCGGGGGAAACTCCGTGTTTAACGAGATAACGATCAATTTAACTTTGTTTGACTTCCTGATTTTCAAATAAAATTACATTTATTACAAGTACATATATAGAAGTAGTTGTTGTTGTATAGAAAACTCGTTGATATACGACAAACAAAACGTCGTCTTTTAACTGATACTTACCAATTAATATAATCACAGTTTGCAACATTGTTTTTATTTTGATAATTTAATCTAAAGTTTTCATGGTGTTTTTTCTATACTAACATGTAAACAAATGACCGAGGACCCTATTAAAAGTCTTGCACAAATTCACAATATGTGTGAATTGACAGTTTGACGTCATCAAAGAAAAACCGCTTCCTGTCTGAAGGCATGAAAAACACACCGTTCTCGCTGACAAAATTGGCTTCCTTTGTTTGGCAATCAACACGCTAAACCAATCGGGTGTTTATAACTCAATACCAACCATCGAAATATGTAACTGCGCGTGCTTAGCTCCGCCTTTCGAATCTTTTGCAGGGAACGGAGGTGGAGTTTAACGGTTAATTGAACACGTGTTTTACGAAAGTTGAGTCCTGAATGACCGTAATTACTGGGTCTAAGCTTTCTGAGAAAGGCCGATTTCCCAACTGTTTGTACAGTTACTAATAATGGCGTCCGCGTGTTTACGAAATTCGAAACACATTCATCTTAAATAATGGTGTCTTGTTGGATTATTACTGGATTTTATTTTTTATTTTATTTTTTTGGCATGCCCAGTAGCACACTTCTAACACGGTGTTGCACGGCGGTCACTGATGAAAAAAATTGTCTGCATTTACCGACTAGGCTAAAGTAATACACGCCGCGGGTATAAGCGAATGCGGCAAAACGCCGAGCGTTTTAGCGAGTTCACCTTGCTTTCCAACTCTGCATAAACACTCGCTAGCAGAAAAAAAACGCGGAGGAAGCGCGTTTTTTAGGGAAAACGCGTGGACTGTACTGTACTTGTCTGATGATGTAATCACTAGAACAGTATGCTAAACTGGGATGATACTTTACACACATGAATTAAACCGGGTTTCCCCAGATACCAACTCAAATATCAATTGCTCTGATCATTGGTGAATTCAAATTGATAATCAACAGACACAAACAAATATCCTCTTACGGGACAGCCAAATACAAAATCTTATTACAGGCCATGTACAGTATTTTAATTGTAACTGCAGTAGTTTTTGTATATCCAAATCGTAACTACCATTCTTCATACCTCCACCTACAGACTGGCTTTGAGAGTGCCTGTGGTGCGACATTAGCAGGGTCCGCACAGGCTAATCAGGGACAACACTTTCCACTTTTATGGAATATCTTGTTTACTGCAAGTCTATTCTTAAAAAAAATTGGTCTTGGCGGAAAGTGTCGTCCCTGATTAGCCTGTGCAGATTGCTCTTAATAAGCACATGCATTAAGCCCTGTTTTCCCAGAGTGAAGCTCAAATATTCTCTATGAACCAACCTGTGCTCTAATGGGACAGCCAAATATGAAATCTTATTACAGGTCATTACAATATTTAAATTGTTACTGCAGTAGTCTTTGTATATTCAAAACGTAACTACCATTCTATACACATCTCCATGCAGACTGGTGCTGAGAGTGCTTCTGATGCGACTGTATCATGGACTCATAAAGACTGGGCTTAATGCATGAGTAAAGTGTCGTCCCTGATTAGCCTGTACAGTCTGCACAGGCGAATCAGAGACTTCACTTTCCGCTTACTGGAAGTCTATTCTTAACCAAAATGTTGTCTTGACGGAAAGTGTTGTCCCTGATAGGCGTGTGCGGACTTCACAGGCTAATCTGGGACAACACTTTACACACATGCATTAAGCCCTGTTTTTCGAGAGCAAGGCTAATATCAATTATATCCTCTGCTTGTTTTCCCCCCAGACTGGCTCTGAGAGTGCCTCTGGTGCGCCTGTACCAGGAGGTGGAGACGTTCAGGTACCGCGCCATATCAGACACCTTGATGACCATTAACCGTATGGAGGGGGCTCGGACCGAGTACCGGGGAGCTCTGTTGTGGATGAAGGATGTCTCGGAGCAGCTCGACCCTGACACATACAAGCAGCTCGACAAGTTCAGAAAGGTGCGATTTGTGGGACATTGCTTGATGATAGAGCAGACACATTTTTTTATTAAATGGAGAGTCCATATTTTCCCTTGGCTAATACTTCAGTCTTGACAAGAGTTATCAACTATTTTTTAATTTTTTTTAAACAAAAGTTGAACAAAAATATATATGAAAAATGCTTTTGTGTAGGATCTTTGTTTTTAGTGATGCTAAAATAAAGTGCACGAACATTCATAATTTATTAATTATTGAGGAAAGCTGCAGTGTTGCAGTGGATGTGGTATTTACCTTGTTATTTACAGATCATGATTACCATCCCTAACTTTGGAAGGGGTAAGGTATTAATAGCACACTGATGTTGTTGTTGTTTTCCCATAAGTTCCTCAGTTAGCTTTTGGCTTTATAATCAAGTCAGGTCTTTTTTTTATTCTTAGAGAAAGGCCATTTTTCACAAATTTGAGAAGTTTGCAACTCAAATTTTCACAATTTAAAGAAGTTTGTGACTCAATTTTTCACAATTTCAAACAGTTTGTGACTCTGACATTGTTTTCACAATTTTGAACAGTTCGCGACTCATGTTTTCATAATTTTGATCAGTTCGTGACTTTTTTCACAAAATGATTTGCAAAGGCCGCTTCACAAAGATGGGGGAAAAAACCTGCAAGTTAAATTTAATACAAGTATTGAAACTAATTTCATCATGTTTTCATCAGGTGCAAGCCCAAGTGAAGAAAACCAAGGCCCGGTTTGACAAGTTGAAGCTCGACGTGATGCAGAAGATTGACCTGTTGGCGGCCAGTCGCTGTAACATGTTCTCTCATGTGCTGGCCAACTATCAGTCCTCTCTGCTACATTTCTGGGAGAAGACCTCACATACCATGACCGCCGTCGCTGAAAGCTTTAAGGGCTACCAGTACTATGAGTTCAACATCATCAAGGTCAGTCTGTGCACCAGTTTGGTTTAGTTTGGTTTAAAGATATTTATTTTAGCTCGATTGCATCGAAAGCCTAAGGCTTATGTAAAACGCTCTCGAGTCTGTTTCCTGGGACTAGAACCAGTACTTGGTGTCTATGGGGGAGATCTAAAGAACGCTCCCACAGTGAGGATCCAACCCATGACCCCCTGGTCGATGGGCAGACACCATATCCACTACGTCACAGTGACCAGTTTGGTTTAACCCTTTACTGCTTTAAAACTCATTTTGATGTGTTTGTAGTCCCTTTAAGATCAAATTAAAGACCTTTCTTACTAGAGTCAAGTTTTAAAGCCTTCATTTCCAAACCTAAGGTACTGATGAGCAGCAAACAGCATAAAACCTGAACAGCCTGTGAGTTTCTCGCAGGCTGTTGTGGTTTTATGCTGGTTGCATAAGCCATTTTCACTAAAGTGCTTCTGAATGGGAAAGGGTTAAGTTGGACAGTATGGTTTAGTGACATAGTTGGACAGTATGATTTAGTGACATAGTTTGACAGTATGGTTTAGTGGTTAAGTTGGACAGTATGGTTCAGTGGTTAAGTTGGACAGTATGGTTTAGTGGTTAAGTTGGACAGTATGGTTTAGTGGTTAAGTTGGACAGTATGGTTTAGTTGTTAAGTTGGACAGTATGGTTTAGTGACATAAAAAATGATTTTAAAGATGTTTTATGTAGATATGGTGAATATACATTGTAACTCCATTATAACATGGATGACTGGGTCCAAGCCAGGAGCCAGCATCATGAATGGACAGCGTTGTTAGTTTGGTGCACATATATTGCCATGTTGTGTTCATGTATATGAAGGTTATTGTGCTTTAAGCCAATACATGCGTATAGACCGTGCTGTGTCGATTACTGGAAACATACAACTTTTCTTCACTATTTTTGTCAGATAATCCCATAGATTCATGACTTCGATTTAAAAAATAATATTCTTTGCAATATTGTCAATAAATGTGTTTAAGAACTTCATAAACACAAAATCATGTGACGGGATGAAAGGAACTGTCTAGCGATTTTGAGGTCAATAGGTCAAAGGTCAAGGTCAGAGGGGGTTGTAACAGTGGGGCTGGTAATATAATTGTATAGGTACAGTAGTAAGTTGAGTACCGTTGACACCCATAACAAAATCCCTTAAGCAGACTGACAATTAAGATAAAACACGATATGAACATGGCCGCGGGGGGACAACGCTCTACAGATGAAGCTCATACTCATGTATATATGTGTGTGTGCTATTTTAACCCTTTGAGTGCTGGAACCGGATTTTGAAGGTTTTTGCAAACAGTTTGGATCCAGATGAGACGCCACAGAACGTGGCGTCTCATCAGGATCCAAACTGTTTGCTATTCTGATAGTGGTCTTAGAAAAAAAATCAAAAAAAATGCTAATTTTAGAAATTTAGCAGACAACATTTAAGCAGACGACAAAATTCCCAGCATGCAAAGGGTTTAGAGTTTATTTACTTTGTAACACCATAACCGCCCAGCCTAAAAGTGCAAACAAATGTTGACGTAGTTGCAAGGGAATTTAACGAACACCATCCGAATATTGCAATTCCAAAAATGGCCTTCATCTTGTAAATGTACCCAACATCCTTCACTGTCTCGACAAACGGAAATGGAGCCTTTTAATTTAGATCCATTACTTTGAGTTTAACACTCAACCCTGGATTTGTTTTCCTGAAGTTGTGTAGCATGCTGGTATATTTAGTTATTTCAAGAATCTGGTTCCCCATTTCAGGATCTACAAGAACCTTCCAGTAAGCTGTGTGACAACAGAAGGGAACCAGCTGAGAGAGATGTAGAGGAGGATTTTGACCCTGAAAAGTAAGGATACATCTACATCCTTACCCCAATGCATGCGTCCAAAGTGGTGTTGTACTTAAAAACCAATTTTATATGTGGGACGCTGATTTTCCTCGAAATTCGTGGGTCCATTTACTCTCAAATTCAAATGTGTGCCGAAAGTTTAATTCCGAAATCTTTTTTATAATTTAAAAGTAATTATTTTTGAAACATTTAAACATGTAAACGGCATGGAAATCTAGGTCAACAATATGACTAGTCTGATATGTAACAGTGCTGTTTTGCATATATTCAGAAGCTGCTTAGTATATCAATACTTGCAAATTTTGTTTTTATTTGTTTTTAGCTTGTACCAGATGTTTAATTCAGTTGACCATGTAAATTCCTATAATTTTGTACAAAAATATTTTTTCCCCCATGTATGTGATATATAACATGCCTCGGTCACCATTGATGGGTATGTTTTTTTATGTGATGTTTATCTTTGAATCATCGGTAAAATGCCTATTTTCCTGAACAAAGCTCTATCTATATCTTGCCATCAGTGACCTTATACTTGTGAATTTATTGGTATAAATTAATAACACGCTTGAATTGTGTCTTTTATTTATACTTGGTTTTGCTCGTGCAAGTATTTCCGAAAAAAAACAACAACATATCACTAAGTTTGTAGAATATTCTTTTATATATTTAAGATGAGTCTAGTACGAACCTGTGTCAGGTTAATAATGGTGACCTATACTTACAATACGCCCCATATAAATTCCTGATTTTGATTTTATGACCTGCCACTGCCTTTTTGCCACTAGGTTTTTTGAGGAGAGTAAATCTTCAAACCATGATAAATGTGATAAATGCAAAGACCACGACGACAGGTACTTTAGTTGCTATGACCACCAGGACAGGTACTTGTTGCTGTGAAGCTTTTACATGAGCCTTACTCTTGGAAAATGCATTCTGGGAAATTTGTCGTCTGCTAAAATGTTGTCTGCTGAATTTCTAAAATTAGCATTTTCTTCAACAAAAAAAATCAAAGAATACTATATGAATAACAAACAGTTTGGATCCTGATGAGACGCCACATTCTGTGGCGTCTCATCTGGATCCAAACTGTTTGCAAAGGCCTTCAAAATTCGGTTCCAGCGCTCAAAGGGTTAATGCATGTGCGTAAAGTGTCGTCCCAGATTAGTCTAAAGAGCATTTTTGCTAATAACAGACTTCTTTAAAACAAAAAATACCATAAAAGCAGAAAGTGTCGTCCCTGATTAACCTGTGCTGGCTGCACAGGCTAATCTTGGACGACTTTTAACGCACATGCATTAGGCCTGGTATTCCCAGAGCAAGGCTCAACTTGTTTCAGATCTCTATCTCTACATTCTTTAACCTGTAGCTTTAAAGCTTTACTAACATTGAGTAGATTTATGATGTATATGGTCTAATTGAAAAGAGTTTTGCCAAGTGTTGCTGTCAACTTAGCGCAGTAGTTGGTAAACACACTTCTCATCAAGGCAACTGGGGTCCAATCCCTGTTCTAGGAAGCATATGAGTTTGGTTGGTGGTCCGGACAGGACAGGTGGAGTTTGCTCCGGTTACTTCCGCTTCCTATTTCTACTACCCTTCTTCTACACATGACCGAACCAAAATTGAAATCTTTCATTAACAACTAAATAGCTGGAAATGCAGCTTTAATTCAAATTCGTCCAAAATTGTGTGAGTCTAGTAAGTTAATTAGGTGGGAGAGCTGGGATACTCTCTGGGTGTACACATACATGTAAAGCAGCCTCAGCTGTGGAAAGACCCCACAAACTCTTAATACACTCAGTTTGGTTCACTTAGAAATTTAACCCTTTTAGCGCTGGAACCGAATTTTGAAGGCCTTTGCAAACAGTTTGGATCCAGATGAGACGCCACAGAACGTGGCGTCTCATCAGGATCCAAACTGTTTGCTATTCTGATAGTATTCTTTGAAAAAAAATCAAAGAAAATTCTAATTTTAGAAATTCAGCAGACAACATTTTAGCAGAGGACAAATTTCCCAGCATGCAAAGGGTTAAGCAGAGTGAGCCTTACTTAACCATGCTGCCTCATTTCAAAAACACATTTTTTAGAAAATATATTGCTGCTACCACTATTACTGTTGTATCATTTATCAGTCTGCAATTAACATTCAACTTGATTTGTGTTGCAAAAGCATGAAAATGAATCATTTGCTTGATAAATAAAATATGTAAACAGGTAAATCTGGGACGATACATTACATTCATGCTTTAACCCTTTGAGTGCTGGAACCGAATTTTGAAGGCCTTTGCAAACAGTTTGGATCCAGATGAGACGCCACAGAACGTGGCGTCTCATCAGGATCCAAACTGTTTGCTATTCTGATAGTATTCTTTGAAAAAAAATCAAA